>PVKA01006055.1:54588-86244 GCA_004027165.1 Ctenomys sociabilis | reverse complement strand
AGGGGATAGGACAGTTTATGTTGTCCCTTACAATAATTGGATGGTGCAGGGATCGGGGAGGGGGAGAATTCCTGTAGGGGCTCTGGAATTCCTGGGGTGGGGGGGTGGCATTCCTAGAGCAGATGGTCTCGGTTGTAAATCTTATCTATGCTGCAAGTAGGGGGGCTTCCTGTGCTGTAGGGTGGTATAATCTTATCTATACTGCTAGGCATGTAGGGGGTATAGGGGGCAGGGGCTTCTTGTGCTAAGGGGTTGTAACCCTGTTAACCCTTAATGGCCCTTGCGGCCAGTGAGTTTGAATGGTGGGGGTTGGTATCTTAACTCTAGGCCCTAACAGTTTATCTTGTGGAAAAGGATGAAGTGAGGATTACAAATGAAGATAATCCATAAAGTTAGGCAAAATTAATTAGCTACAATTCACTGTTGGGCTGCCCAGTACATTTCTCAGTGTAATCTCTCCAAGTTCTGGCATTTCTGCAGCACTAAGAGCTTGTGCCTTCCATTTCCTGTTTCCATCTATGCATAGGCAAGCCTAAGAATTAGGTACTAGCCCAGCTGCCATGCTTGGCTTGGAAAGGGGTATAATGAAATTTTGTACAGTGTTTCTCCGAAAGAAATGCAATAGCTGCTGCCAGTATTCCCCTCCTCCAGCACTCACCTCCTGGATCTGGAGGCAGTTTGGGTGCCCCTCACTGGGCCCACAATCCAGATGCTGCTAAGTAGAGTTAGGACCTGGGAAAGCAGCAGAAAGCATAGAGGAGCCCCTGTTCTACCACTAAGGGACAGTGTCACTCTGGAGCATGTTCCTCGACCTTTCTGGATCTTAGTTTCCTTGTGTATAGCAGGAACAATAGAATCTGCTCAGGGACCTCTGAGTGTAAGGCCAAGTAAGAATAGGGAGGACACAATTTGCAAACTGAACAGTGATTTTTGTCACAGCAACCATTATCCCAAAACAAACTGAAGCTGAAAACTCAACTTACTTAAATATAAGCACTCACAACTCCTGGGGCACAACCAGGGCTCAACATAAACACTGGTAGCCACAGAGGTGGGTGGACCTCCAACCTGTATTACCTATAGCTAATGTTTTAAGGAAGATTCGTGTGATTTCTTCCATAGTATTTCTGATGGGTCATCACCAAAGCACCCATGCTTTGTCATTTATTTTCAATGGATTATGGAGAGAAATGCAGTACTCCTATAATTAATATTAGGTAGACAAAATGACTTGCACTTTAGCCTAGACCACCTAAAAATAAAATTGTAATGCTAGAGTCTGGTCAGAATTATGTACAGAAGTTTCAGGGACAAAATATGAAGCCAGCTTAACTGGAGCTTGTGTCCTCCCACCCCAAAGTTGCATTTCTGAATTTTCCAGCCCCTTAGTGGGAATGATGACTCCTACTTCACTCAGCTGTTGGGCTATGCAGAACAGCCTGTTGGAAGGTGATGGGATTGTTAACAGGGGCCCAGTGGAAGATCTTAGGTCACATCAGTCACTGGGGTTATGTCATGAAGGTGACCAAGGGATCCTGATCTCTTCCTCTTTCTCTCCCTTAGTGCACCATCCTTCCTTTTCCTTCCCACAAGCTAAAAGCAACTGGGCTAGTTGATTATGAAAAAAAACCTTCAAGACTGTGAGCCAACATAAAACTTTTCTCTTTATAAATTGGTTTGTCTCAGGCATTTGGTACAGAAACAGGAAGCTGACACACACACACAATCACATAGCTCATGAGAAAGTCTACAGTTGGACTTTCATGAACTTGGCTCCTCCCAGGCTAGGGCAGGGCTTGAGGCCAATGCAGCTCTAGCTCATGGGTCCTTACTGAACACTCCTGCCCTCTGTCATGAGGGTCTGGCCATGCAGGCTCTAAAATCAGACTTTCAGAGCAAGCAGAGCCACTGGCCTCCCATCACCATCTCACAAAGAGCCCAACCCTGCTGCACCTGGCAGAGGATAGACAGTACTTGAGGGTGCTAACTATTTTCTGGTCTCTCATTAGGAAGAGAGGTGCAAAGCTGCAGGTTCCCTTTGCTGATGAGGAGTAGCTGGAGTGAAACCATGTCAGCAGTGGACAGTAGCCGCCCGAAGTCCTGCCATCCCCACCTGCTCTGAAACACTCTGTGCTGGAGGAGTGACCTTTCACAGCTCGCAGAGGAAGGTCTATGCACTAGAGAAATAAAAGGTACCTCAAAGATATTCTCTCTGGGCATAAAAGTAGCCAGAAAAGAATGAAAGAAAGAAATTGTATTCTCTTCATTGCAGCAGTTATTTCTTCACTTATCAACCATTGTGCTTGAAAGGTCAATTTCGAGGTTGACAGCTTTCTTAAGAATGCACTTTCTTTCTAGTCTTCAGTCATGGAATCTGCATGTTCAGAGATGGAAAGGCTGATGTGGCAGCCACTCATAAAATCTTAAATTGTGACCAAATGAATAGCTAAAGTAAAAGCAGCTCTGAGGTTCTGGCCTTTTTAAAAATTGAATGTATGGGTTGCTCTTCTTTCACATTACCTCAATGATTCTGGATTTTGGAAAGAAATTATAAGCACAGCATGACAGGCTAGTTGACAAGAGCATTTCAGGAGACAGGAGTCTGGCACATCTGCTCTCCACATGTTTGCTCACCTACCTGTCCACCCACCCATGCTTCTCCCCACTCACCCATCTGTTCCCTGTGTGCTCAGCCAGCCAGCCAGCTACCTACCCAGCCACCCACCTGCCTGCATGTCCATCCACCAGTCTATGCCAATGAGAAGGAGTCAGGCTGGCAGTAGCTCTCAACCTTTGCTGCACACTAGAATCACCTGGGATTTTTGAAAGTTCCTGTGTCTCTACTATACCCAGACCAATTAAATAAGAGAATGTAGTGGTAGACACCAGTGTCCAGTAGCCATTAAATTTCCCCCAGGGGAGTCCCATAGAAACGACCTAAAGAAGGTGAGGTATTTGCAGCCTCAGGAGGGAAGGAAGTCTATTCCAGCTCCTCTCAGCCAGCTGCAAGAAGGCAAAGTCATGGGTTTCTGCTTCTAGTGGAACCACACCCCTGCACAGTCTAGCAGTCCAAGGATGAAATGGTCTCATCTGTGAAGGAGCACTGTAGGGTCTGCCTGGACTGCAGTCCAGGGCTTGTTCGGTGGTCTGTTGCACTGTTAGCTGCACAGTGAGGGACAGGCAGGTAGTGTGAGCCTCAGGACCCTACAGGCAGGTGGTGTGAGCCTGAAGAGGATTGGACCTAGCTTCCTGAAGAACTGAACATCACAGTGAAATATATATTTGGAAAAATTAAGAAATACGTTATTCTGTGTACCACCACGATTTGTTAAATAATGCATAATTTTCTCCACTTAATGCCAGTATTGAGTGGCAGGTGGGCATATGGGGGCTGCAGAAAGAACCCTGCTGTAGCAGCAGGAGGAGATGCCTTGGTTGGTCCATCTCTCCCCTTAGAGGACCCCTTGGCCACCCACTCTACCCCACTCAGCTCCCAGGCACACCCTGCCAGTACACATCCTGTGGCCACAGTCCAGAGCTCCAATGGATGCTCCCAAGAAGAGAAGCACCTTGCCTGAGGCTGTAGGAGGTGCAGGTCGAAACTGGATGCTCCGTCTTCTCAGCACCAGCAGAACTCTCTGTACTGCAAGTCTGGGAAAGCTCCAACACTTGCAGCCTCCCCCCTGAACAGCCTTTTACCCCTTCCTGCCCCACCCTGGGATGTTGGCTCTTTGATGATCCCACCCTTTTCTTTTGCAGAGGTCTGTACTGCGTTCCTCCTTCCCCCCTTTCCTCCCTCTGAGTTTCTCCTCTGGGCAGCAAAGCTCAGACCCCAATTTTTCTACTGAAGCATATGGCTTTAAGAACCATCCTTTACTTCCTATTGGGACTACCGGCTGTGTTTTATAGAAACAAAAAACTGTAGGATTCTTCTCTCCGCTGGCACAGCCAATGAGGAGCAGCTGGCAGTTTTGCAAATGACTCCATTAAATCCAAGTTCCATTGAGGGGCAAAGACTGCCATAGTCCATTGCCTCTCCGCCTCAGCTACCACTGGTCTGTCATCTGGATGGGTTTTCAAATACAAGCTGCCTGGGCCCTGACTCCCCACAGACTGTGTTGTAATTAGCCTGCAGGTGGATACTGAGTGTCAGAACTAAGTCAGGGCCTGTCCATGCCCAGAGGAGTCCAGTATGGGGCCAGCAGAGTGATCCAGAGCCTTTCTGCCTAGAGTCACCTCATGGTGCAGGGAGGCTTCTCAGAGGGGTCACAGTCAGAAGGGACATGAGCAAGCAAAGCCCCATCACTGCTTATTAACCCCAGGGCTCCTGCCTGGTGTTCTCATCTCTGCAAACTCCTCGAATGGGACAGGCATTACTGGGCCCACTCCATCTCTATTCTGATGCACTTTCCAGAATAAATTGTTGGGGTCTGGTGCGCTTTTCAATCAGCAAACTGATTCTGAGCATGTAGGCTATGAGGATTTCAGTTGACACAAGCTCCAGCACTAGCCAGTCTCCAGCAAGCCCTGGTCCAGCTGGGGAGGCGAGCACATGACCATGGGCTGACCTTTAAACCATGGTCTATAATTTCAGTGGGGAAACTTTAGGGATTAGGGGTAGTGAAAGGAACAGAGTGTGTAAGTAGTGACAGAAAACCATCTGAATCCAGCCTGAGTGAGAAGATGAGAGGCAGAGAAGGAAAGGATGAGGAAGGACGTCCTGAAAAGGAACAACAGGCAAAGCAAACCCAGAGGCAAGGAAAGAGGTGATTGATGGGAAAATGGAAAGGAAAAATGTTTACGGGGTCCACTCCTTTGGTATCCCTGCAGTCACCACTCTGAACTTCCATTCTGTCACCCACTTCCCTGTCCAGCCGCTACAGCTCAGGGATTCAGGTACTGGGGGCTAACTGTCTGCTGAGCCTTATCTAAACTCACTATATCACACCTAACAGAAGTTCCCTGTATCAACTAATTCCATTCTAAGTTCAGTGGTCTCTTCATATGACATAAGCAAAGTTTGGGCTGGGAATATAGCTCAGTGGCTCAGTGCCTGCCTGGCAAGTGCAGGGTCCTAAGTTTGATTCTTGGTACAAAAAAAAGCAAAATTTAACATGAATGATGTTTTACAAATACCTACTGATGAAAAAAACAGAATTAAAGCTCAATTAATCAAAAGCAGCCAACAAGCACAATTATTTAACTGAGGACAGTAGGATAGGATAAACCAAATCTAACTTTATGACCTTCATCAATCAGGAATTCTCTTTGTTTTACTTCCAAATTCATCCTGTGAAATCAGAACCTTTGTTTCTCTCTGTGGAGCCCTGGAACCACTTGAGTTTGGAGCTTCCTGGTCCATACATTACTGTCTACTCAGATAAATTCTTTAATTTGTTTTAGTTCTATTTACCTTTTTAGGAGAGTTTCCTTTAATCTACATTTGGCTGACTGAATCCTCGTATGAGGTTTAGCGATGTAGAGTGGTTGTAGCTGACATGAGCTCCAGCTCTGGCCAGTCTTCAGTGAGCCCTGGTCCAGCTAGGGAGCAAGCAAATGATCATGGGCTGACCTTTAAGTGAGACAGTCATTGCTAATTATCATAGATGCAAAAATCCTTAACAAATACGACAAAACAGAAGCAAGGGCTGAAGAGGTAGCTCAGAGGCATAAACACCTATCTGGCTAGCACTAGGACCCAAGTTCAATCCCCAGCCCAGCATGCCATGCCAGCCCCAGACCTTGGGCATGCACATGCCTATAATTCCAGCACTTGGGAGATTGAGACAGACAGATCACTGTGAGTTTGAGACCAGCCTGGGGTCTACAAAAGTGAGCACAAGGATGGCCCAAACTGCACAGTGAGAACTTGTTACAAAATAAAATAAAATAACTATGAAAACAGAATGAAGAAAATCATCAAGAAGATTATACACCATGACCAAGTGGGATTTAGCCTAGGAATGTGGAGATGGTTCACTATACAAAAATCAATAAATGTAATACACCATATCAACAGACAAAGACAAAAATCACAGGATCATTTCAATAAATGCAGAAAAAGCATTTGACAAAGTCCAACACTTATTCATGATAAACCATTTACAGAAGCAATGACACTCTAATAGCCAACACATACTAAATTGAAAGCATTCACTCTAAAATCAGAAACAGGACTAGATGTCCACTATCACCATACCTACATAGTTCTGGAAACTTTAACCAGACCAATTAGACAGGGAAAATAAATAAAATGAATAAGGATAGGCAAGGAAGAAGGGAAATTATCATTATTTATAGGTAAGATGATACTCTACATAGAATACCCCAAAAACTCCACTGAAAGACTTCTGGATTTAGTAACCAAATTCAGTAGCTGTTATGGTTTGTGTATATTTGTCCCCCCAAAGCCTCATGCAGTCATGGGGTGGCTTCTGGAGTTTATGATTGATTATTGTGGGTGTGATGCTGCACCTGCCCTGGGGCAGGCTATTTACAGTACAGTGTAAGGAGGGGAGGCAGGCTGGCTAGCTGTCTGAGCTGCTGCCACTCCCTTTGCTCTCTGCTCTTCGCTGCCACCGTGAAAGTTTACTCTGTCATGTGCCGCTCTGCCTTGGAACCAGCAGAGTAGGGACTGAAACCTCCAGTAACTGCAAGCTGAACATACCTTTCCTTTCTTCATTTTGAGTGTTGGGTGTTTGTCCCAGCAATGAGGGAAGAGTCACTGACATAATTGCATAACTGGATGCAAAAGAAACATTCACTGAAAAATCAATAGCGTTTCTCTACAGAGGTAACAAACTCATGAGCAGAAAATCTTGGGGAACTGTATCTTCCAAATTACCATCCCCCAAAAAAGAGAGAAACACTTAGGAATCAATCAAACAAAGAAGGCAAAAAATCTATCATTGAAAATCCCAATACTTTGGAAAAGGAGGTTGAAAGGATTTCAGAAAATGGAAAGATATTCCTTGCTTGTGGATAGGAAAAGCAGACATTGTAAAAATGTCCACACTCTTAATCCCATTGAACAGATTTAATGCAATTCCAATGAAAATAACCATTATTATGCCTCACAGATCTAGAGAAAACATTCTTAAAATTCATGTGAAACCAGAAGAAACCTAGAATAGCAAAACCAATCCCGGGAAACAAAGGCAAGGTAAGAGGTATCACAATACCTAACTGGAAATTATACTACAAAACTGTGATAAAATTAGCATGGTACTGGAAAAAAAAAAAAACAGACCTGAGGATCAATGGAACAGATTAGAAGATTTCAATACAGCTACAAACACACTCAGCCACCTCACCTTTGACAAAGAAGCCAAAAATGTTCATTGGAAGAAAGATAGCCACCTTAATAAATGGTGCTGGAAAAAAACTGACTTTTCATACTCTGAAGACTAGCTAGACCCAGGTCTAACATGATGCACTAAAGTAAAGTCAAAATGGAATAAAGATCTAAATATTAAAACACAAACACTCAATCTACTTGGAAGAGTAAGTAGGTAGAAATCCTGAAGACAGGAGCAAGCAGAGAATTCATGAACAAAAACCAAACTACACAGGAAATACTTTAAAGAGCCAACAACTTGAAGTTCATTTTATTAAAAAAAAATTGGTACTTCAGAAGAAATCACTTAACAGAGTAAAAAGAAAACTCATGAATTGGGAAAAATCTTAGCCAACTATCTCTCAGACAAATGACTTCTATCTAGATCATATAAAGAATTAGAAAGGTCAGGTACCAAAAATTCAAAGACCCAATCGAAAAATGGACATCTGAGATGAACACACACTTCTCAGAAGAAGAAACATAAATGGCAAATAAATATATGAAAAATGTTCTACACCATTTTTCATTTCATAAATGTAAATATTTTATGAGCAGAACATATTTACTGGGAGAAAGAAAGCTTCCTATCCAAGAGAGGGACAGGAGGAGGGCCTAAGTGGGCTGTCCCCTGAGAAATGTAAATTAAAATAACACTGAGATTCCATCTCACTCCAGAAAAAATGATATCATCAGAAACTTAACTAATAACAAATTCTGGTGGGGCTCTGGGGAGTAAGGAATCCCTCTCCACTTTTTTGTGGGAGTGTAGTCTGGTGAAGCCACTATGGAAATTAGTGTGAATATTCCTGAAAATCTAGCATTAGATGTTCCAGTCAACCCAGCGAATCCCCTCCTATTTTTCCAGAAGAGCTAAAAACATCATACCACAGAAATATATGTGCACCCACGTTTATAACAGTGTGATTTGTCATAGCTAAACTTCAGAAACAACTCAAATGCTCATCAACTGAGGAATGAATAAACAATATATGGTACTTTTTTACAATGGTGTATTGCTCAGTTACAAAGAGAGATAAGCTTGAGGTTTTTTTAGGTAAATGGATACAACTAGAGACCATAGTCATAACTGATACCCTACTTATGAGATCCAAATGTACAATAGATACTATGAAAAGAAAACAAAACTGCTCCAAAGGAAAAAGAAACTGGATGGCTAAAGGAGAAAAAATTTCATATATATATATATATATATATATATATATATATATATATATATATATATATGAACATATATCTGTTATTTTTCTTTCATTGTTAGGATAAAATACCTGACACCCAAAATTAAGGAAAGAAAGGTTTATTTAGTTCACAGTTAGTGGAGCTTTCAGGCCAAACTCATCTGGCTCCAAGGCAGTGTTGCATGGCAGAGGTTAGCCATTCATGGCAGCAGAAATCAGCAAAAAGCAAAGGAAGGAAGCAGCAGCTGTTGCTGCTACCAAGCTTCTCTTCCTTCCTTCCTTATAGATTATCTGCTCCAGAGTGGATGTAGCACTCATACCCATAATCCCCTCATTGGATCATGAACTAATCACAAACTATAGAAGCCACTTCAATGACTGCATGAGACTTTGGGAAGAAAACTAAAAAAAAAAAAAAAAAAAAAAAAAAAAAAAAAAAAAAAAAAAAAAAAAAAAAAATATATATATATATATATATATATATATATATATATATATATATACACACACACACACACATACATAGTGGCTGTAATACTAATTTCTATTAGTTTATTTAAAACAATGATTTGGGGCCAGGGTGATGGTTCAGTAGAATAAGTGCTTCCCTGGCAAGCACAAGGATCTGAGTTCAATCCCTGGTTCCGCCAAAAAATAAAATAAAATAAAAAATAAAATAAAAGAATGATTTGTAATTATATTGTTCTACCAATTTTTCATGTTCATGTCTTATAATCTGATCAACTACTTTGAAGATAAAAAGCAATGTACTAACCATCATTAATCTACTATATTGTTTCAAAATTTTGTGTCATTTTTATTGTCTTTTCTCTTTAAAATTAGAGAAAAAGAACATATTCAATGCAAATACTATGCAAACTTCTGAGTCTACATCAGTGTTTTCTTCTGTTATGGGGACTGGTTGGGTGCTGTACGACTTCTCAAGTCTTGGGTTTGAAAGGTGCAGTCCCGCTGCAAGCTGCAGAGTGGTCCCACTGAGCCTGACCCCGTGTGCCTCCCACAAACCTAGCTGACAGTAAGAAAGCAGAAATCTCGATCAGCTCTGCTAGAGCAACAGCTGACTTGTCTTTTAACTCTTTTGTAAGAACGATATTGCAGAGGTGGGCAGGCCTGAGAGGCTCTGTCCGGCCAGCAGGAGGCACCCTCAGCTCGGGCACAAGCATCTTTTTTTTTTCTTTTTTTGGTGGAACTGGGGATTGAACTCAGGCCCTTGAGCTTCCCAGAGAAGCGCTTATTCCACTGAGCCATCTCCCCGGCCCCTCCGGAATCTTATAGAGATGTATCAGGCTATTTGGTAAAAATATTATGCATGCCTCTTTCAGGATCTGGGCTGTTCAGGGTAGTTGGCAACTTCCTCAAATTTGTGATTTCCCATTTTAGATTTTCATTTTTCTGACATTTTGAAAACTTAGAAAAAAAATAAAGATTATAAAACAAAGGAGTTAAGGAGTGACAATTAGCTTTGCATGGCTTGATTTAACAAAAAGATTTTTTTTCAACTTCCCAAGGCAGTTTAATTATAACTCCATAGAACACTGTGACCTACACTTTGAACAGGTCCATTCCCTGTTCCCAGTATATGTTATACCCTTCATATTTTATTTTATCTTTCAGCTTCTTACACTGAGGAGGCAATACAATGTTTCCACATGTGGAAAATATTTATTTTCTTTCTTCTCCCAATTTTCCTTGCATAAATCTGGTAATATGAACAACTCATTGTAAGATAACACCATGCATTATACAAATACTGTGAAATTCGTTTTATTTCACTTAAGAGTATGGTCTCTAGTTGCATCCATTTATCAATAAAAGCCTCCTTTATCCTTTTTTATAGCTGAATAATACTTCATTGTATAAAAATAACACATCTTCATTATCCATTCTTCAGTGCATGAGCATTTGGGTTGCTTCCAAGATTTAGCTATTACAAATTGCACTGCTATAAACATAGGTGCAATATATCGCGGTGGTATGATGTTTTCAGTTCTTCTGGAAAAATACCCAGGACAGGAATAGCTGGCTTGAATGGGATCTCCAGTCCTAGTGTTTTGAGGAATCTCCACAGGGTTTCTTTTCCTTCACAGCCCTGAGTTGAGGGGAACAGAAGAGAGAGTCGGGGAAAGAGCTATATCTATGTATATAAGCAGAATAAGGTTTGGAGATTTCTGCTGGTCTGTGGAAAGGACCAGTTAATATTTAATTTGCTTTGTCACCTTTTTTCAATTCTCTGTTCTTTTGCTCTTCTTGATTTATTATATATTTCTTTATTTTCTTTCTTCTCCCAATTTTCCTTGCATAAATCTGGTAATATGAACAACTCATTGTAAGATAACACCATGCATTACACAAATACTGTGAAATTCATTTTATTTTGTTTAGTGAAATTCTGTACCATTTATAGTTTTTCAGTTTTAATATTATATTGTACTCGCTTGAAAACATTTGAAAAAAATCATGTGGAATCTTCCACAATTTTCCTCCTTGGATGGTCAAGGACACTAGGGCTAAGAGTAAGGATCTAAGCCCATAGTCACCCTGGGAGGTAGTGGAAAAACCAGAAGTGGTAGCCAGGTCCCTGTCTCCCAGCCCCAGACTTGCGATTGGAGTTGGAGAAGCAAAACCCCTTAGGGCACAATGCTCTGGCTTGCCCTGGGGCTCCATGCAAGAAGCACAGGGCAGATCTTTTGCAGCTCCGTGCTCTTTCCTGCTGGTGCCGATGCTGAGGGTGCCGCCTGCTGGCTGGGTGGAGCCTCTCAGGCCTGTCCGCCTTCACAGCCTCCACAGGCCACCATCTACCAGCCTCAGAGATGGTCAGGAGCAACTACAGCAAATGCATGGAAACCCCAAAGACTAGGGCTGGAAGATTGGCAATGTGCATGGAGGGTGATCAAAGTATGTTACATGTGTTTATAAATCAATCAAGATGAAACTCTTGCGTTTGTACAGCCCATCTTTTAATTGAACTTTATTTTTTGTCTTCTTTTATGTGTTTGGTACAGGGTCTCACTTCATAGCTCAGACTCAAAGTGATCCCATTGTTTTCAGCCTCCCCAGTGTTGGGGTTACAGGTGGGTGCCACCACACCCAGTCTCAGTGACCAGCTCAGCATGCCTGGGGCAGGGCTGGTGCAGCATGTGGGGCCAAGGCTCAAACTCTGGTCCCTGCACTGGCCTAAGCAGGCACTTAGACCACTGAACTATCCCGCAGGCCCTCATGTTTTAAAGAGTGAAAAAATGTCTCTAACACTGAAGTAGAACCATTTTGCATATTATAAGGGGAAGGAAATGTCTCCTTGCACTGTGTTCTAGTCATGCACAATGACATCAGAAATCAACCTACAAGATACTGAAGGAACGAAGCCATGGCAATGTGGCCCAGAAGCTCAGGGCTCACAGCAACCGCTGGGAATATTGATGAAGTGTACACACCAACCACACAGGTCTAGGGCAGAGCCTGGGTTCTGCACTGCTCAGAACCCCCAGGGGATGCTGCTGACCCCAGGACCACATTGTGAGCAGCAAGATTCCAACAAAAAGTGCAAGGACCGTGGAGTTAGATCAAATTTCCTGGGCCTCAGTGTCTCCACTTAGCACCTATATGATCTAAGCAAAAAGGCCTAACTGCCTCAACACTTGAACTCCACACTTGTAAAGTAGGGTGTCCACAGGTACTTGATTCCACACCCAAGTGCAGCATCCTGGCCTCTCAGGTGCTGTAAGTGCCTCAGATAGCTTCTGCCACACAGTGGACTTTCAGTCGATGGCTATCAGTTGCCATCATGGGGATTTTCTCCCAATAGGTTCACATGCTCAGCAGCTCACTGCTTACAGATCCTGGCTAGGGCCAGTGATTCGCACAGATATGTAAATCATAGCAGCTCAAGCTTACAGATGTCATGGTTTCATTTGTCAGCCCCTCGCTGCCAAGATTAGGCCCACCTGAGGCCTACCGTCAGTTCCGAGTTGAACCTTCACTAGTGGTCTCAGTTGTCCCCGATGGACGTTCATCTTATCTCATAGACAGACTGGAGACTCAGGAGGAGCAAGATTGATGCCTCCTCCCACACTTGGGGGGAGCTGTATTTCACAGGTGCTCTGGGAAGACACTGGAATGTGACTTGCAGGTACAATTATCTGAGAGCACAGAAGACATTCAGAGCCATGTAGTATGTTTATCGGGGTGCGGGGACCAGCTTCTGCGCTCTGCACCCAAGCAACCCCAGCAAGCCTTTCATGTCATTTGAACTTCAGTTTTCTTGCTAGTAAAATCAGACAATAATACAACATCCTACATAGATACAGAATGTGTAGACTGAAAATAATGTCTCCAGCTGGGGAGATAACTCAAGCATCTGCCTAGCAAGCACAAGGTCCCAAGTTCAGTCCCTAGTACTGCATGTCATGCTGGCCCCAGAAGCCTGGGCACACTGTGCTGGCCCCAAAACCAAGAGTGGTGACACACACCTATAATCCTAGCGCTTGGAAGGCTGAGACAGGGGAATCACTAAGAGTCTGTAATAAGATCCTGAAATTAATTAATAAATTAATAAAAAAGAATGTCCCCATTGTCTTGCCGCTTTTATGTCAGAAAACAGAATTTAACATAAATTAGCACCTGTGCTGCACCACTAGCTCAGAATCGGTGAATCCAGGATGCTGGAAGCAGCAGACATTACAGCAATGTCCATCTGTGAAGAAGAAATCAGACAGCAACTTATGTTGCTAAGCGTCATCAATGGTGGAAGGATCTCCTGGCTTCCATCTTGGAGCACAGCATTGGAACTTTGAAGTCCTGTTTCCCTCTGCACTGGCTTTCAGCGCTGTCGAACTTGTCTTTGGCATAATCTATAGTGATGCTCAATTTCCAGAGCCTCCAGTGTCCAGATGCCCTTTGACCCTCTCCCTGCTTGAGCAACACGTCCCTCCCTGTCCCTGTCCCTCAGTCTTCTCAAAGCTGCTTGACCCAAGGTTCAGGACAACTCTGGGCTGCAATAGTAAACTTCTATAAACTCGAGATCCCAAGAGGATGGGAATGAAGGGAAATACAGTGAAGACCACCACACAGAACAGGTCAGGGACGATGCCTGTGCCAACACAGCAACCATTTGAGTTTGTCAGCCTTTATACCTGTGTACCCCCAATACTGCCAGCCTGAGAGTTTCCCCTGGTCACCCTGCCTCCATCACAACCTCCAACGAACATCACCATTGCACCAGACCTCCCTTGATACTCTGCAACTGGTATAGTGCTGATCCCCAGAAGCTGGCCTTGAGAGGAAGAAGAGTGCAGAAGTGGAGGGCAAAGGAAGCTCTGCTAGGGCAATGAGGAGGGAGCCCGGAGAAGGGCAGGAAGAGGATGAAGCCAGCTAGGAGCCACATCCAGGAGAGTGAAAGTGAGGGTGACTTTGGGCTTCACAATGACCTCATAAGGGCCCCTACCCAATTGCCTAGGGGATGTCAGCCAGGGTGGGGCACAGAGCAGGGGATCCTAAACACCATAAGAGCTTAAAAAGTGATAGCAGTGGCCCAGTCCCCGAGGAAGAGTGGCAGGCACTAGCTACTGGAAGTAAGATACAGACACCAGTAAAAGAAAAGGGCTTCTGGGACTAGCCTTTCTAGATCCATCAGCACTGCCTATGCAAACCACTTCTGTATTCCCAGCACCAGCAAGGTCAGGAGATACCCAGGCAATGTCCCCAGTAGGGGCCAGTAGAGACATATGGCTTCCAGGGTGTAAAATAAGGCAGCAGAAACACACAGACCCAGGCAGGAAGTGAACAGGTTAGAACTGGGCATTCCAATCCAGACATACATGCCTTTACTGTCTTACAGGTCTTGACCTGGCCACACTGGCTCTGCCAAAGGAAATAACATGAGGCTTCTCCAAGACCAGACACTCCTGGTATTGCAAAAGATCCATCACAGTCCACTGTTCAGCCCTGTGAGCAGTGAGTCTACAGAGAGAGGAACCAGCTTTTGCAATTCTGAGGCACAGCAGCCTCATCCTCTCCAGAAAGAGGAGAGGGGAGAGGCTTGAGCTCATGTGCTGGGCTTAGAAGTCACATAAATATCTAGAAGACTCAGCCAGGGGGTGCAGCAGCTCTTTTCGCTCCAGCAAGTGGCAGACTGGACAGGCTTGTGAGCCCTGCCACATCGGATTTCCTGGGAGGGCCCCAAAGGACTCACTCTGGCCTTGGAACTGGCCAGAGTGAGTCCTTTGGGGCCCTCCAGAGGAAAAAAAAAAAGAGCAAAGCCAAGGAGGGAGTTTTGTCCTCTCCCATTTAGGGTGAAGAGGCAGAGCAGGAGTGATGCATGCACAGACGCATGCTATTTTCTGCCTCTAGACGCCCATCCAGAGTGCTAGACACAGAGCACATGCTAGGGTCATCTTCACAAGGGAACCAGAGAAACATGTCCGATCCCTCCTTTTTTGAAAATTTCTTCCAACCGGTTTTTATTGTAGAAACTTGCAAACACACACCCAAGTAGAAGTAATAGAATAAGGAATCCCAAGGCTCCAAGTTCTGACCACGCAGCCTCACAGCTACCAAAGGGCAGCTTTAAGTCCATGATTTTCTGAGTGGTGAGCATAGAGTTATGGGGACTGAACTAAGGAGCACAGCTGGCAAGCACACAACCAGAGTCACTTCCCCAGCATTTTGGCTCTGTGCTCAAAGACTGCTACCCAAGAGAATGATCCCCAAGACTGCAAATTAAACCAGGTCTCATTGCAACTCTGGGACTGCATGCCCCATGTCAGTAAGAGGAAAAGGCTTTGGAAGATAGAGAGTTACATGCTGCTCTGCAGCTCCAAATGAGCAACTTGGCTTGCTGCAGTCAGAACTCACAGAGAGACAACAGATTGAGAGTGCACAAGGAGCACTAGGTAGGCACCTAGAGCCCTGGACCTCACTGGGCCCAACCCAGCCCAGTGGAGCACATGGAGGCACCTAGAGGATGGGTCCAAGTAGTGTCACCAAGTCCCCACTCCTGGATGGAGGGAACTTGGAAGACAGAAAAATGAGCTCCTGTGTGGTTTTGAGAAAGATCAGAACTGGGGTGCTATGAAGCTGGAGTGAGACTGTCAGTAGTGTGGCTCCTGCAGCTGAGGTCAGAAGGAAACCTTTGCTGGAGCTCACTGGAGAAGCAGGACAGACACCAAAGATTAGCAAATGCTGCATGAGTTAAACCCCTCCTGAGAGGCAGACTCCCGACCAGCCCCATGCATGCCATAGTGCATCATGAGTCCCCCAGCCCCCTTCCGGTGCAGGAAATCCACCTTGGGAGAGAGGGAGAGATAGTGAGTCAGTCGACTTTACCGTCAAATACACAACTTTTATTCTCAGTAAAGTGGAAATTTGAGACAAGTTAGGTTTAATTAAGGAAAATTAAAGTTGCATGTCTTGTACAACTTTCCAAATTATGAAGATTAAATGTTACTGTCTCCACACAAAGACAGTATCTACCCTATCCTGTGCCCCTCAGAGGGAGCATTTAGCCAGAGACAGAATTTGTGTTACTTACAAACATATATTCGCTGACCTTGAAAGGCTAGCAAAGACTCAGGACATAGGAGAACCTGTAATGCAACATCATGAAACTCAGGTGAGCTCCAAATTTTCTGAACAAGGAGATTATGGAGCCACAGAGGAAAGAGACTGAAGTTCTAAAGTGTGCCTGGGGAGAGTCACATGAAGAAAAAACCTTCTCTCAAGCTCTCAAAGAGAGCATACTGGTCAGGCATTGGCCATGACTCATCCACATGGATGACACAGACAAAGGAACTACAGAATAATGTACAGGACTACAAGATAAACCCTGAGAGGACTTCACTGACCACATAGGAAATATAAAGTTCATGTGTTGGTATATACGTCTTGATCTATCTAGGTCTTAACCATCCAGCAGAAAAGTATAAAAATGAAGTATACATCATGAGGCCACAATATTAAGCTGAGCTGTAAATGGTTATGGTCGACAATTTCTTTGAGTAACTCACTATGGTTGTAGAATGCTGGACGGTGTTGGATTGTGTTGTCGAGTTCAAGCACCTAAGTTAGTTGAATGTCAATGGAGTGCCCACTTTTGATAGGTGTAGACAAAGGAAGGGGTGTAGAAAGAAAAAAATCACGATGTGTGTGTATAGACAGTACAGTTGGGATAGATAATGCTGTGCTTCTACATAATTCTATGAGAGGCAAGATCTGCACTAATGATGGTTGAACAGGATATTATGTCGGCTTCTAGTACTACGGTCATCCACTAGGAAAATAATTATTGAATTTTTAATATAATTCAGGTATAAAAAATAAGTAAGCAGCTATACTCTTAATTCACTGATAAGAGATATCTGCTAAAATAATATCTGTAAATATAATATCATGTATGCACCTTGTACAATACCAAAACGTTATGAAAACAGTTTGCAATGTATTAATTTATCGAATCTGTATTGTTAAGGTGTCTTGCAACTGTCTGAGTGACATTTGTACTTCAATAAAATGAAGGAAAAAAACATATTCGCACAGGAAGCAGTTGAAAAAATCAACAACTGGGATCAACGCTTCTTAAGTAGCTTCTGGGTGTCAAAAGAAATTGTCAACAGAGTGAAAAGACAACTCACAAATTTTGAAAAAATCCTAACTAATACGCAATCAGACAGAAGTATACTGTCTAGAATTTATAAAGAACTAAGATACAACAGGACCCTGAAATTTAAAGACCCAATTCAGAAATGGGCATCCGAGATTAATACACACTTATCAGAGGACGAAATTAAAGAAGCAAATAAATATATGAAAAAATGCTCCACATCGCTAGTCATCCGTGAAATGCAAACAAAAACAACACTGAAATACCATCTAACTCCAGAAAGAATGGCTATCCTAAGGAAATCAACCAACAACAAATGTTGGAGAGATGGTGGGGAAAAGGGAACACTTCTCCACTACTGATGGGAATGTAGACTGGTACAATAATTGTGGAGGTCAGTGTGGAGACTGCTCAAAAGAGTAGGAATAGAAATCGAATTCAAGCCGGCTATCCCTCTACTGGGAATTTTCCCAAAGGAACTGAAAACATTGTATCATAGTGATACATGTGTACCTATGTAGCAAAATCTTGGAAACAACCAAGATGTCCATCACATCAGGAATGGTTGAAAAAGATGTGGTATTTCTATATAATGAAGTATTACTCAGCTATTAAGAATGATAAGCTTGAAGCATTTATACTGAAGTGGATGCCACTTGAACATATATTCATAAGTGAAATAAACCAGACACACATGTGTAAATATCATATAGTCTCCCTAGTATAGCAAGCGAAAAGCAGAAATACAAAAGGAAACGTACAACAACTAAAATCAATTGAGTCAGATAAGGCAAAGTGAATGGCATATGCTGCAGGATACTAATCAGCTTTTCTTCTGGATGGTTAACAACCTAAGTTCACAAGTCAGAGTTGGAGAAATAGAAGAGCCAAAAGGCCATCCAACATTTTGAACCTAGCCTTTCAAGGTCAGGGAAGACTCAGGACATAGGTGAACCTGTACTGTAACATCATGAAACTCAGTTGAGCTCCAAATTTTCTGAACAAGGAGATTATGGAGCCACAGAGGAAAGAGATCAAAGTTCTATAGTGTGTCTGAGGAAAGTCACATGGAGAAAATACTTTCTCTCAGGCTCTCATGGAGAGCAAACTGGTCAAGCATTGGCTGTGACTCATCCACATGGATGACACAGACAAAAGATCTACAGAATAAGGTACAGGACTACAAGATAAACCCTGAGGGAACTTCACTGACCTCATAAGAAACATAAAGCACATGTGTTGGTATGTAAGTCTTGCTCTATCTAGGTCTTAACCATCTAGCAGAAAAGTATAAAAATGAAGTATACATCATGGGGCCATAATATTAAGTTGAGCTGTAAATGCCTATGGTCGACAACTTCTTTGAATAACTCACTATTGTTGTGGAATGCTGGACTGTGTTGGATTGTGTTGTCAAGTTCAAGCACCTAAGTTAATTGAATGACAATGGAGTGCCCATCTTTGACTGGTGTAGACAAAGGAAGGGGCATAGAAAGGAAGAATCATGATGTGTGTGTATGAACAGTACAGTTGGGATAGATAATGCTGTGCTTCTACACAATTCTTTGAGAGGCAAGATCTGCACTAATGGTGGTTGGACAGGATATTATGTCAGCTTCTAGTACTATGGACAACCACCAGGAAAATAAGAAGGTAGAAAATATTAATTATTGAATCTATGATGTAATTCGGATATAAAAAATAAGATACACAAACAGCTACACTCTATTTACTGATAAGAGACATACGGTATAATAATGTCTGTAAGTATAATATGCACCTTCTATGATACCAAAACATTATTAAAACAGTTTGCAATGTATTAATTTATCAAATCCATCTTGTCAAGGTATCTTAAAACTATCTCATTGATATTTGTAATTCAATAAAACAAAAATAAAAAATAAAAATAAAAATAAAAAAACATTCTCAGGCTGGGGAGATGGTTCAGTGGAATAAGCGCTTCCCTGGCAAGTGCGAGGGCCTGAGTTCAATTCCCATTTCCACAAAAAAAAAAAAAAAAAAAAAAACAGAAGGAAAAGAAAACATGCTCCTGCAAGGGCTCCATGCCCAACCAATGCTATCAGCATCTCTAGAATAAAGGTGTTGTTGTTTGTTTGTTGACTCATTCTTAAGATCCCTCATTTATTCCTATGTGAACACAACTGAGGGCTGTGTCAGATTTTACTCATACTGAGTGTGTAACCTCACAAGGGAGTAGCTGGACAGGCATAAACAGAGCACTCAGGATGCTTTACCTTCTTTCTTGCTCCTTTTCTGCTCATCTGTTTCACATATGGCCACATCAAACTCAGCCTGACTGTAGTTAAATTTTTACCTCTACCTTCTAATTTGCCAGAAAGTACCCTAGTAATTTTATCTTGTACTCAGGTTAGTCAGTGAGGACATGAACAACTTTGTCTTTAAATGACTATCTGCAGTTTTACAGAAACTAAAATCTGTACAGAAAAACTAGACAGAGCTACCTGATGGATGGGACCCAAGCTTATATCTTCTTTCAGCAGAACTGTGACTATGAACCCTGGAAAGGTCCACCCATGGATACTGAACCATGGGTTCAGATGCATCCTTGGAGGCCAGGGAGAGCAAGTTTGGAGTGTGCCAACTCCAACTATAACCTTTCTCATAAATCTCATAAGATTCCCATTGTTGCTGTGTTTCAGAGACTCCATAAAATAAGATCTAGATGAGGGAAAGAATAGAGAGAATTGGAAGGTGTAGGGTCATTAGAGGCTCTTACAGAATGCAGCTAAAGTTCTTCAACAAAAAATAAAAGAAATTAACTGGGATAATAGAAATTGATTTTAAAGATGTCCCCTGAGGAGGATTGGAACATCATGTATAGGCAGTGAGCCACCCCACAATGGGGGAGGTGTCTATCTCCTCAGGTACAGTGGGAAAGTTGAGGGTTGTCACATGGGGCACAGCAAAGTTGTAAATTTAGAGTTTTGGTACTGAGTTATAGCTTCCACCCTCCAAGCAAGAGAATGTGGTGCATAACCAGACACTGTGAGGGGACTGTTACAATAGAAAAGGAGAAATACTGCCTCACTATCTGAGATGACTCAAGAATGGCAAGACCTTGGGACACTATGGTTTTAAGGTTGTGTGTACATATATGGATTCTGCCCTCAGTTCCTAAAACACTGCTGCTAAAACCCTTGAAAATAAACAGGTTAGGAAACTTATGTTTGGTCCCCATCCTGGGTTCATGAGCCAGATCTGCTAAGCCCTTCATAAGTTCCTGAGTGACAAGAGTATCTTTTATTGTACTGAGAGGATGCCTAGTGAGCTCCTAGACAGCTTCGGAATGGAAGCTCATTGTCAAGGGAACCAAGGATATGATTAGAAGGTTGAAACTTTCAGCCTCACCCCCAACCCCTGAGGAAGGGACAGAGGCTAAAGGCTGAGTTGACAACCAATGGCCAATAATATAATCAGTCACATCTATGTAAGGAAACTGCCACAAAATCCAAAAGGACCAAAGGACAGGTTCCAAAGAGCTTCTGGACTGCTGAATGTGTGGAGATGCCTGGAGGCTGGTAGGCCCTTCCCAAAGACCTTTATCTAAGCACCTCTTTCACCTTACTGTTCATCTCTGTTCCTTATGATAACCAGTAAGCTCAAGTATGGAGTTTTATGAGTGTTCTGGAAAATTAGCTGGACTTGAGAAAGGGGCCTCAGGAAGACTGACTAATCCCCAGGCAGACACAGGAATGCAGGTTACTACCTGGCTTTGTAACTTTAATCTGATATGAGGCTGTCTTACCAGGCTAAGCACACAACAACTGAAATCTGACTCTAAAATAAAAGAAGTAGTGTCTGAGTTGACTTCAGTTGCAGGGTACCCAGCTAGTCTCCATTAAAAAGCAGATTGGTTATGAGGAGAAATCCACATACTCTTCGGTGACTAACCAAAGTCAGTCACCCATGACTCAGTGAAATATTCAGTGTTGGGTGTGAGAGTAGGAAAAACACTGGATTTTTCCTAGACATTTATAGACTTACCATAGGATTGGCTTTGACACATACACCTCAGATATGTTCCGTGTTCTCTTCCACCCCAGCATGCTGACCTGCATAGATTATGCCAAGAGTTCTAAGCCCACTTCCTTGAGCTGATTCAGCCAATAAGGAGCTCAGTAAGAACAGACAAGGTTAGTGTATGTATGCATTGCCTTGGTTGCCTATCTCCAAGAAGGTTGCCTCAGCCTGGCTCTGTGCTAACCCATAATTCTACCCTTTCAAAGCATCCAGCTCATGGCATTGGGATCAAGAAAGCAGAGGAAGAGCCAGGCAGGAAGGGCCCAGGGATCAAGGACACACATCATGATTTGCCCAGATGTACACTAAAAGTGTCCTTTGCTAACTTCTTAGGCATCTCTCAAGCCAATAAAATTTACAGTCAAGATGCCCTCATCTTGAAGCTCCCTACTTTTCCCACAAGGACCCCGACTGACATTGACTCCAAACATTCATGGGCCTCCTTTTGCCAGTCATCCTCTGGTGCCTGTGGAGAAAGACCAACTGCATTCTCAGTGAGGCAGAACAAAGCGTCCTGAGGAAATAAGCACGCAAGAGAAAAAGCCTGTGAGTGTCTGGAATGTGTCTAACTTTTTCCTCCTTATTGAGTGCCATTGTACTTCTGAGTACAATTGCTTAAAAATTAGAGTGCAGGGACTTTTAAAACTATTAAGAGAGATGGTAACTCCCTTAAACCAATAATTGAATTGCTTAATGGAGACCATCAATCTCTATTGTGAATACTGATGCTTGCTTTTTAATGGTGCTGTGTGCTAGATCCACCAGCCTGGGCTTTATCAGTTTATATATGTGTCAGGTAAGTGCTGTTAGCACACAATATTCTTCCCTTGATGTGTGCTCAACAATAAAAGTTAAGTTGTTGTTGAGATGATTTTACATTTTTTGTTTCAGCTGTATCTTAGTCTCTCCTTTTTAAAGTTAAGATTGCAGAGCGCCACTTATTCACTTTCCAATGGCCCATTTGTTCAGGGATTCCACGGCTCTTAAACAAATTGCAAATTGCTAATGGAAAACAATATTTTGTTAAATACCCTTGGGAATGGGTTTGGTTTGTTCTTAAGACACTGATAGAGGCTCACTAATCGCCTGTTTCAAATTTAGTCATGTATAGGAATATTGTTTTTACTTCTTGTGTACTGCAATTGGTACTCTGTTAGTCCTGTTTGTCAAGTGTTCCTTGCTTTTCATAAGATCTTGAAACAATAAATGGAGAAAGATACTTAGTTATTCCAAAGAACTCTTGTAGTTCTGTTCAACAACCAGCTGCCAATAGAAATACCAGGCTGGAAAGAACAAAAACTGGATAAAAGGAGTCAGGTTTTGCCCTTTATCAAATTGCCTAGATGGGAAAAAAAAATCATTAAAGAACACTAGAATGAAAAGCAACAACAGCAGCCAATCAGAATGAGCCCAATACAAAAACCCAAGATGTCACTATTGTTGTGGAATGCTGGACTGTGTTGGATTGTGTCATCAAGTTCAGGTACCTAAATTAGTTGAATGACAATGGAGTGCCCATCTTTGACAGGTGTAGACAAAGGAGGGGGGATAGAAAGGAAGAATCATGATGTGTGTGTATGGACAGTACAGTTGGGATAGATAATGCTGTGCTCTTACATAATTTTATGAGAGGCAAGATTTGCACTAATGGTGGTTGGACAGGATATTATGTCAGCTTCTAGTACTACGGTCACCCACTAGGAAAATAACAAGGTAGAAAGTATTAATTATTGAATCTTTGATGTAATTCAGGTATAAAAAATAAGATACGCAAACAGCTACACTCTCTTAATTTACTGATAAGAGTAAATTATACGATGTAATAATGTCAGTAAGTATAATATCATGCATGCACCTTCTATGATACCAAGACATTATGAAAACAGTTTGCAATGTATTAATTTATGAAATCCATCTTGTCAAGGTATCTTAAAACTGTCTCATTGATATTTGTACTTCAATAAAACAAAAAGAAAAAAAAATTTTTTTAAAATAAATAAATAAATAAATAAAACCGGAGTTCAAAAGAAAAAAAAAACCCAAAATGTGATGACAAGAGGGATATTGTCCAGAAGCATTGCTAGTACACAAAACGTGACACCTCATTGGCAATACACAAAAGTCAGGAAATGCTGACTAAGGAGGAGCAGGCTAAGTCATGCAAGGTCCAGCCAAATGGCCAATATCCAAGTTGTTGGGATAAGTTTCCCTCACCACTTAGGTTTCTGGAAGTACCTAAGACTCATGGCTCATGGCTGGGAATCTGAATGAAACATGCCTTCATAAAATCTGGCTATGCAAATGTTTATTATGTTTGAGGAGGGAGGGACAGAGTTTCCTGAAGCATCCATTTGAGGCATACACTGATATAAATATACAAAATCACACTTTCGTGCCTCTGGATTCTTGCTGTGTCCTACTCAGCATGGTAAGAGGAGAGAAGACACTGGGTCTTTTCTAAATATATTTCTAAGCTATGTGGTATTTGTACATATTTAAACAATTTGTGATATTCAGACATAGCACATACAGTGGATAATGCAAATACATGTGTGTATAGACTGTTCGATCACAGTTATTGACATTTCCATCTCCTTAAATATTCATCACTTCTTGTTTGGAGCCTTCAAGTGCTTCTCTTCTAGTTCTTTATAACATATATATCTTGTCATAAACATAGTCAACCTACTATGCTGTAGAACACCGGACCTTAGTCCTCCTAACTATATGTGGATACCTACTATCCAACCTCCCTCTGAAGCCCCACCCTCTGCCCTACCTAACCCCTAGTAATCAATCATTTTACTTTCTTCTGAGTTCAGCTTTGTGCCTTCATATAGAAATGAAAAGAGATAGCATTTGTCTTTCTGTGTCTAGCTTATTTCACTCAACCTAGTGTCCTCCACTTCCACCCACTTTCCCACAAATGAAAAGGTTTCACTCTGCATCATGGAATTATGTTTGCTACTCTTCTATCTGCTCATCCACCTGTGGCCACTTTAGTTGCTTCAGCTATTGGGCATAGTTTTGTAATGAATGTGGGACAGCAGGTCTCTCTTTGATACACCAATTTCATTTCCTTTGGGTATATACAAGATGTGACCAAATATGTGACTTTTTTAAATTTTAAATGTATTCTAGTAAAGGAAACATTGTCATTCATTCCCATTAAAATCCTCCACCTTCCTTCAAACACCCTTATCCCATATTTCTTGCCACTTTCTGAAGCAGTAAAGTCTTCCCTCATGAGTCTCTTCAGCCATGCTGTGGCAGCTGCCTTGATGTTCTGGTGCTCATGGTCACTTTGACTCCGTGGGGAGCCAGAGCCTGTACAGTGTCAAACCTGGGCCATAAAGTGGATGAGGACACACTGCGATGTTCCAATGACCCTGCCTTTCCATTGTGCGGTGCTCTGCAGCAGTAGACACTCATGAAAGAGAACTTCAGAGCTACTTCACACGTGGTGAAAATGACAGGATAAGTGTGTTCAGAGTGACAACAGTTTTTCAGGAGGATTCATAGCAATGTATCTTTTATAATATAGTTTTATTTCATTATTCACCAGGTACAGTGTTTTGATTACACTGCATAGTTCTATTTTTAGGGTATTTTTTAGGAATTTCCCTACTGTTTTGCACAACTGTACCATGGGCTAGGCCTGTGGCTCAGCTATGGAGTACTTGCTTGTCATGCGTGAGGCCCTAGATTCAACCTCCAGTACTGGAAAAGGAAAGAAAAAAAAAATTGGACATAATAGCTGCACTAATTTATCCTCTGACCAGAATCATGTAAAATAATCTCTTCCAGCATCCTCATCAGTGTTTCTTATATTTTTATATTCTGGTAACAGCCATTCTTACTCATGTGAGATTGTATCTCACTGTGGTTTTGATTTGCATTTTGCTGATAACTGCATATGGAAAACACTATGAAATATCAGTGTAGGCAGTAAATTTTTATAAGATCCCAAAGGTCTATACAACAGAAGCATAACTAGAGAAATGTGATCATATCAAACTAAAAATCTTTGCAGAGCAAATAAAATAATTGATGCAGTGAAGACTCTATGAAGAATTTATCCAACAGGGCATGTATAAATGTCTAGAATATATAAGGAACTAAAAAAACTCAATAAAATAATATTTTTATGTGGACAAATTATCTAAATAGGCATTTCTCAAAGAAAAGCATACAAGTAACTAAAATGCATGCAAATACAATACTAAACACACAAATTGCCCAGGAAATGCAAATCAAGACATTTGAAGTTTAGTGAGTGTTTATCATGGTTGGTTTCAGGATGTCCTCTTTTTATGGCCTTTCAGTCAAAGCCTATCAGGAACACACAAGCAACTAAAGCTAGGGTTTTTTTCAGTTGTTAATCAAGAGAGAGTGCACAGCAGAGGAATCATGGAACATCAAAAGGAAAAAGTTAGGAAAGGTGCTTGCGGAGGCTCGGGAGCTCTAGTTAAAAGACCTGGTAGGAGGCTATCAGAATCTCTTAACAAGGGAGCAGCCAAAACAGCGCATGATTTTATCTTGAAATAACTAGAATCATGGGCTGCACACACATGTCCATCATAGCATTGTCCACAGTAGCCAAAAAATAGGAGCTACGCAAGCATCCATCAGTGGATGGCTGGATAAATAACATGCACACATACAATGGAACATTCCGCAGCTCAAAAAGGGAACCCTGACCCATGTGACAGCATAGATGAATCTTGAAGACGTTTTAAGGAGAAAAGGCACAAAAGGATGAATACTGTATAATTCCACTTCTGTGGGTGCCTACAGTACCTGAGCTCATACAGACAGAATGAAGTATGTATGGCAGGGATTGAAGAAAGCTGGATGGGAAATTTTTAAGGGTAGTGAGATTTTGCTCTTTTTTGTTTGTTTGTGTCTTTGCATTTGCTTCTGTGACTCTGGGAGTAACCCGGGGCCTTCATAACGAGCTACATCCCAGATCTTAGTTAGTTAGTTAGTCAGTTAGTTAGTTAGTTAGTTAGTTAGTTAGTTAGTTAGTTAGTTAGTTAGTTGAGACAGCTTCTTGTTAATAGGCTGGGTTCCAATTTGGGATCCTCCTGTTTCAGTGCTTTGAAGTGCTGGTTTTACAAGGGAATTTTTTTCAATACTACCAAGTTCCAGTTTTGCGTGAGGAGAATACTTCTGCAACAGACGGTGTTGCTAGTGGCAAAAATGTGCGTAGGGCCCCTGAAATTTATACTTAATGGTTAATGGTAAATTTTATGGTATGTACACTTGACCACAATTATTTTTAAAGTCACTTAGAGTTCCTACTAGACCTGCTGATATATAAATGCATTCTTTTCCACACAAGTCCCGTGTGCTGGTTAAAAGAGAGTAATCTTAGAATGCTCTTCCTGGATGCTTCAGCTTGACACAGGTTCTCAGTTCTGGGAGTCACAGGAGAGATTTGTGAGAAGTGGCTTCTGTCTCAGTTCTCAGTATCCTCATCTCAGTCTAGCTATCATTGGAACCCTTTGCCTTCTCAATCTCATTTGTTGGCACACCTGCTTCTGTGATCCTTTTAACAATTTAAAAGTAGTAGACTTGGGATTCTAACCCATAGCACAAAGTGTAGGCTGTCCTATCATAGAGGTCTCCTGAAAGTTAGAGCTGCCTCTTCCTGACATGTGGTCCCTGCCAGGTACAAGAAGCCCAAAGAAATAGGGCCACGTGGCCATGGATGGAGACATCGGACACCATGAGCCAAACTAAGCCTTTTCTTCTTTTAAATAGATACAGGTATTCTGTGACAGTGATGAAAGGCTCTGTGACACACAAGGCAGAGAAATGAAGCAAAATAATTTCTAACATATGCACCATAATTTAAAGCAGGAATCAGCAAGATTTTTCTACAAAGGGTAAGACAGTTAAAATTTTACTTCTTGTAGGTCATACATAGCCAAAGATTATATATAAACAGATGGGCATGGCCACACGCTAATAAAGCCTTCTAGATGAATACCAGAATTTGAGTTTAATGTAATTTTCACAGGTCACAAAATATTTTTTTTAATTTCTTCAACCATCTAAAATACAAAAACCATTCTATCTATGGAAACACTGCAGAGGGCCAGATTTAAACTGCAGCTATAATTTGCCAACAACCCCTGCTTTAAATGCTGGTTTCTTGAAGTATGCCTGCAGTCCAGCAGTATTGGGGTTGGGATGGGGGCTGGCTAGAAATTCAGAGCCTAAGGTCTGACCTCAGACATTTGAAGGAGAATCTGGGGTTCTAACAGCACCAGGGGTTCAGTTCGCTCATCAGTCAAAGCAGGGGTTTAAGGCTCACATGCAACCAGAAGCCACTCCATGACCAGTATCTGTGCTCTACCTTCCCAGAAACTGACTCAAGGAAAGCTACTGGCCCTTCTGTACTTCAGTGCCCAAGTACAAGTTGGAGATGAGAGTACTGTCTTCTTCAAACCTACTTGTGAGAAATCACACACACACACACACACACACACACACACCCCTTATAAAAATTCATCATTATCACAAATTTTTATGGTGTTTTCAAAGTCCCCTTCTGTGATAGTCAATGCTCATCCCACATGGTGCAGAGATAAATTCATCTGGGATTCTAAGTCAGTCCTGAGGGCAAAGGAAGTTTCAAAGGGACTGAAGGGCATCAACTCCCCCAACACGAGATCTTCACAGATGTGTGTCCCTCTAGGGGTGAACTCCAACCATACCTCATAGTTAAGCCCTTGAACCACTATGCAATCCTTAAAAATATTTGTCCCTCCGAGATCCCCCTGGATCTGTATCTTACGCTGCCTTTTCATTCCTGAAATTTATCTTCCATTAAGTTGCATAGTGTTCTTTACAACTTTGCTTTCTAGTTATAGATTGTAAATTTTCCCTCTGCTGAGTGTTGTAGCTGACTATTTTTCATTATATTTGTAGGGCTCAGGAAAAAAAAAAAGAGGCAATTCCTTTATTTGAGAATCCTGACATTTATTAGCATAATAAAACTCTCAAGATAAAATTGAAGTTTTCCAGACAGTAATTTCATTTGCAGGACACCTTACAAAGAATTTATTTTAAAGCCAGGTAAAAACCTAAAATATATGAGACATGCAGAAAGTGCAGGCCCCAAATAAAATGAAATGTATGTGTTAGAGGGAAGATTCCGCTGTTGTCTCTCACATATTAATTAGAAGGTGACAGCAATAACAGGCTGGGGATTCAAGTTCTCAACCCATCTCAGTCTGCTTTCAAAGCTGCTGCTGGAAACTTCCAACTTGCTGAAAATCATCACATCCCATACCTGATACATCACCACTCTGCATGAAGCTGTCGCCATTTACGGTTGTAGCGAGCAGAACTTTCCTTTCGACAGTTTCCACATTTGCCACTTAACAGGTCTGCCAAAAGCAACTAATGACTTCCTAGAGAAAACTTTCTTCCATGGTAGACAGAGGTTTTTGCAAGATTAAATGACTTCAATAATTTCAATTTGATGCATAGCACAGCCAAAATAAAATTTTTAACAACTTGGTTCTGTGAAGTCCTCTTAGATATGTGGTGATTTTGATAATACATGGCTATGGTTTAAAAGTATTTGAGTACTCTGCTGACAGACCTTTCCATTGCTCCACTTTATCCATCCAGGGAGAAAGGGAAAGGAGCGCTGGGTCTGAACTACAAAGTTGAAGTTGTGAAACATCTCTTGGTCTCCCAGAGGTAGAGCCTGTGCCCAGTGTTTCTGGGCTATTCCTTGGTTCACAAGAACAATCCAGGAGATGAAGATATGGAGCTGTAGTGAGGCAGAGGGGTAGGAAGTACAAACAGGGGTGCAGTCTGCTCTGGTCCTTGCTTGATACTGTCATGACTGGTTGTTCCATCTTGCAGATCTGTCGGAGGCTGTATGAAGAGCTGCCTCTCTGACCAATCCTCCCAGGAGGCAAGACAGCAAAAAGCCAATCCACCAGCCTCAGTCTCTGACATCTTGTACTTAAGGGCTCTCTGCATGGGCACTGCCCTTGTAGCCCCTCTGTATCACGGCAGCTAGGGTGAGGAACTGGGAGCGCTGTGTGTGGCGAAGTGCCACTGGTTTATGCTTGTTTGTGGCTGATCAACAGAAGGAGAAAGGACAGAGCCACGAGTGTCCAAATACATGAGGAACAGGTGAAACAAGAGGGAAAGTAGGGAAAGAGGTTTGCTGCAGCTAACTACAAAGGTTAACCAGCCCCTGCTGTCCCCTGAGTCCCTTTGTGTTTGTAGAATCACCAAGCACTGTGCTGCAAGTAGATGTCATCCCTGAGGTCCTCACTGGGACAGTCTCCTTGTTAATATGAAGAACATACTCAGATTAAGTAGACAGTAGAATCCAAGTCAAAAGAGCAATGATGATAGAGCTAATCACTTGAGTAACTTCATGTACACAGCATCCTAGAAGGCAAAGGTCTTGTTAGATGCTTGAACACCATTCTTGGATTAATAATTCGCTCTTGGGCTTGGGCACATCTGCAGAAATGCATAAGATCACTACTTTAATATTCCAAAACCAGGGCCAAGATCTGACTCAAAGACAGAGGTAGGTGGGAGAAGAGAGATCACTTAAGGAAGGCAATGCAGAAACAGCCACTTGTCCTGGAAGGTGGGGTTTGGAAGCCTCAGACAATTGCAGTGAAAATATCAACAAGAATGATGAACACCATGGAGAATGTCACATCTGTGCCCTGCACATAAATACTAAGCAATTTTTCTTTTTACTCCCATGACTTTAGTAAGAAGTAGGAAATAATGGGATCATGCTGGGAAACTTTCAGAAGAGCTGCGCTTCTTCAACAATTGTTTATTAAAAGTCTACTGTATGTTAGATTCAGGGTTCGGCACTAGAATTATTTGGAATTATCAAAACATGGTCCATGCATTCTAGAAGTGAGGTTGAGGGCAGTCGGGACAGATAAGCTTCATTCTGTTCATAGCTAAATTCTCCACAAAGCACACTGCATCAGCCACTAGCAATGTTTGTCCTGAGCACAGAGATGGGGCCAGTAGTACAAACATGTAGCTAAAACCACTTGGGCTATACTAATATATTTCTGCTTCTGGATCATGGTGGACTCACTGAAGGTCATAAGGATTCTAGTTAGGAAGTTCTTTAGCTGTTCTTTAAAAAGAAGGAAGAGTCCCAAAGGGACCCAACAGATAAAGAGAAAAACTGTCATTCAAATAACAAGTGGTAGTCCGGTGGGCTGTGTCTCTGTCCACAGGGCTCCTGCAGCAACTCTCCACCAGAAACAGTGATAATTTCCTCCTAAAAGAGAAAAAAAGAGAGGAAAATGTATTTATAATCAAGAAAAGTTTATAAACATTCACTGGAAAGAAACTGGTTCAAAACAAATAAACTAACCATACTTCTACTTCTCCCTCTCTCAAATGTATAAAAATTAACAGCAAAAAAAAAAAAATCTGCTTCTTTAAAGACATAAATTTTGGGGGCCAGGGAAATGGCTCAGTGGAATAAGTATTTTCCTGGCAACCACAAGGGCCTGAGTTCAATCTCTGGTTCCACAAAAAAAAAAAAAGACATAAATTTTGAAGTACTGGAAAATAAAATACTGGCCATCAACAAAGGACTGGCCAAAAACAATGTTGAACAATCACTGAAAAACAAAATCCCACAGGATGAGATTTTTCCAGTCAGTGTAGGACAAGGCCCAGCACAATTAGGGCTAGGTTGGGTTCAGAACTACAAACAGACACTTGCCTCAGGCGGACCAGAAAATGAGGGTCAGCAAATAGTTCCAGGGCAGGCCAGGGAGACCCAAAGGATGAGCTGCCCACAGTAAACTCCAATATCCAGAGAATTCATACGGGAAAAAGAAGCCAGGTTCCCTCAAGGATAAACAGGAAGTTTAAAGTTGGAAGATCACCTCAGAGCCCAAAATGTATAAATACTTTAGAACAACCAGAACTATAGGAGCAAAAAGGCAAACTCAATAATCCAACAGATTCCCAGGAAAATATTCAGCTTACAAAACAAACAGAAGGTGCCTTTAAGAGATGTGTATTCACTTTCTCAGTGGAATAAGATAAGTCATCCATGAAACAAGAGTAGGCTATTATTTTCTAAAAATGGATCTGCAAATGAAAACCATGACCAGTTAAATTAAAAAGAAAAATTTCAGTAGGAGAACTGAAAAGCAGAATGGCCATAACTGAAGAGCAATTTAGCAGCTAAAAGAATTGTCGCATCAGCCGGGCGTGGTGGCGCATGCCTGTAATCCCAGCACTCGGGAGGCTGAGGCAGGAGGATTGTTGTGAGTTTGAAACCAGCCTGAGCTACAAAGTGAGCTTAAGGCCAGCCTGAACTGCATAGTGAGACCCTGTCTCAAAAAGACAAAAAAAAAAAAAAAAAAAAAAAAAAAAAAAAAAAAAAAAAAAAAAAAAAAAAA
>PVKA01006055.1:0-54488 GCA_004027165.1 Ctenomys sociabilis | reverse complement strand
AGAGATCCAAGGGGCCATTAGATGCGTGAAGAAAAAGTCCTCAGCCTTGTGCCAATCAGAGAAATGCAAGCTAAACAACAGCGAGATACAGTGTCTGCCTCTCTGATGAGGGAGAATTAAATGATTGAGAATTCCCAGTGCTGGCACCGGGCAGGGTATTGGCCTCATGTACTTTTGGCAGGAACATGAGTTGGCACCATGTTTTCCAGAGCAATGTGGCAGGCCTTTTCTAATTAAAAGGTGCATGCTTTCCTCTCCAGCAATTCCAGTTCCAGGGATACTCAGCATGTATCCACAGTGACATGGTGACATATACTGCTGCAAAAGTCTCTGCGGCAGCATTCACGATCATGAGGAGCTGGAAGTCAGCAGGTGATTAAGCTGCCACATATCCATAGCATGGAGTACCACAGAGCAGTTGCCAGAACAGTGCACGTGCAGACACCAATGATCTCGCCCAGGTATTTGAATAGCAGTCAACAGGGCCTGGGTGCTGCATATACTGTTTTTCAACACTTTACACAGTGATGCCTTGTGGAACTCTCACCAGGACACTAATAGGTAAGTGCTGCTTCTGAGCCACCTGCTACGGAGGGAACCAAGGCACAAAAGTTTGAGTAGTTAACCCAAAGTCATACACAGCAGTAACACTGGGACTTAAACTCAATACTCTGATTCCAGGGATGATGCTTTTAAATATGATACTGTATGATGTATTCAGGGAGTTCTCTTTAAAATCAAATTTCTGAGCTGTATGTGAAGAGCTAACCAATTTCTGTGAAAAATATCAAAACTGTATGTTCCTATGAACCTACGTTTTCATGCTATACCCAGGCAATCCTTGGGTAAGTAAGTGCAAAGCTGTGATCCGTCCCACGTAAGACAGAAAAGAGGGTATGAAATGAATGAGGTCTTCATTTGGTATTGAATTTAATTTTTCTTAAAACATAATCTTGAATTATGTAATTAAAATTTTAATTTATAAAATTTATCCACCAGATCTCTACATGGCATAGATAATATCTCTCTGTACTATCAATTGCAAAAGTTCAGATTTGGCAGGAAAGAAAGCCCTTCAAAGATATCTGGCCTAGCCCTGCTGTTCAGATATTCACCCTGAGAGATGGGCATTTACCCTTTGCTTGAAACAAAGGGACAAGGCACCTTGCTTGTAAAGCAGCTCATATTGGACTGGGCAAAGAAACATTGGGATTTAATGGGCAACACACAGACTCTAGAGGCAAAAAGCCTAGCGCTTAACTCCTGGACCCAGCTGACACAGCTGGGAGAGTTTTGCTGTTTCTCAACCTCTCTTGCCCTGAGTTTTGGCTCTGTGAACCAGGGCCCATGTGCATCCCCAGCAGGGCTGTGTGAGGACTAAAGAGGGGAGGGCATGGGTAAGATAGGAGGCTGGAGGCTTGACTCAAACAAGCAGGCTGGTGCCACACACACTCCTACCCTTCCCTCTTTCCTCTGGCTCCTGACACAAGGAGCTCTGCCCTGTTAGTCTGCTGGGTTAGTTCCCAGTTAGTCCTCTTTTCTGAGCAGCACTCTACACTCAGGGCACTGGTATTTGTGACTGGTGGCTTGCTTTGTGCTTCGATCATAAGACCAGTTCACATGCTTACATATGACTCTTACAACCACAAAGGATGAAGAGAAAGCAGCACAAATCCAAGAGGTTCTGCTGTGTGATCGCCAGTGAGGTGAGCAGGTGACCATGAGGCTCTCCTGTGCCTGCAGAGCTCAGGCAGGAGGCGGAGCCCTGAGTGCAGGGATGCACATGTGAAGCTCACAAATGCCCTCCTGTGCAGGGCTTTTGGACCCCGGGATTCTACAGCTAAACATGATATTAGGAGGAAGGACTGGTCAGAAGCAGGAGGTCACGGGGGCTGTGACCCCGGAAAGTCTCTCCCTCACTGTGCTCCCTGCCACCGTGGTGTGCGCTGCTTGCCCTGCCAGGCCTTCAGCCACACCTTCCTGCCTCGGAGCTGGCCAACTATGAGCAGAAACTGAGCTAAAATAAAATCCTCTGCCTTTAAATTCTGGATGTTAGGTATTTTATCACCGCAGTGAGGACAGTGATTCAGACACCAGCCAAGTATGGCATACACCCTGTGCCACTGCTATGGCTTCAGTCATCACCATGGTAATGGCATAAAGAAGTAGGGCCTGTCTGAGCAGTGAGGCCAGGAGGGCTTTGCCTTCCTAAGCAGGATAAGGCCACCATCAGGAGGGAAATTCAGCCCCCTGTTGCTCTCTCTGGACCTCTTGTCCTTCCACCATGAACTGATGCAGCTAGAGGGCCCCACTAAGATGCAACCCCTATGCTTTGGGTCTCCCAGCTTCAGGAACTGTGAGAGCTGAGCTTCTGTTCTTTATGTGACCCAGCCACATGAAATGCACTGAGCTCCCATGGGAGCTCAGAAACTTCATGTCCTACCAAAGATCACACACCAAGTGAATGGTAAAGCGTGGGTTCAGAAAGCAGAAAGGGTTCAGACCATCCCTAGAGAAGCTGCCCTGGCCACAGGGCTATGTACTGCATTGCAGTGAGCTGCTCTGGATGCTGCAAGAGGCCCAGCTAGATCATGCTTGAGGGGCACTCATGAGCTTGTGGGGCTGTGGAGGGAGGACTGGCACCTGGGAACCTAAGGCCTCCAGGACAAGAGGTCTAGAGCAGGGAAGAGGGCACTGTGAGCCAGAGGACAAGGCACAGAAGAGCAGTTGGGGCCCCAGAGCCTGGACAGCCTCTGCTCTCCTGCTTCCCCAGTCCCTGAGACACTGCAGCCCGGAATGTGGGCCTGCAGGCTTCTACTTTCTTTGATCTCTCCAGGCCCCAAGGTCTCTCTAGGCCCCTTTCCCCTACTGACAAGCTGAAGAGGGACACCTTATGGAAATCAATGAGATCCGTGAGAGTTGCATGGCGATTGGCATCCACTCCCAGGAAGCTGTAAAAGTCCCCAGATGCATCCACGAGGAAGTGCTTGAAGCCTTTCTGCAGGCGATAGGAGAGGGTGTAGCCCCAGATCTTCTCACTGACGCGCACCAGAAATGCACCCTCGGTCATGTTCTCCAGGAGATCCTCTGCATTTTCTCGGCTAATAATTCCTGATTTAAAAAAAAAAGTCAGTGGACTCTGCAGCCCTCCTCCCCCTCTCTTACTTGCCTGTGCCCCCCACCCTGTGGCGTAGTCCATGAACAGACCCTGCCTTGCAGGGGCTAGGAAAAGAGGAAGTGTGTGGGACTGGAGAGGGCTCCTCTCAACCCACAGAGGGGCCTCTTGGCCCACAGTGTCCAACTGTGGACCCAGGGGCAGTTTCTACCAGGCCTTGAGTTGAGCACATGTTCCTCCAAATTAAGCCACACTAATTTGGATTAATTGCTTAAGCAATAAATTAGCAATGAACCAGAATTACAGCATCTATCGATTACAGATAGAAGTCGGCAGGCACTGTTCTGTAGCACCCCTTAGGTCCTGCTTCAACAACTCCCAAGAATGACTGATGACCAAGGTCCCACTCACCTTTCTGGAACCATAACTGACACCCTGAAGACAGTATCTTCCCTTGTGGCCTAAAATAACTTCCTCCAAGTGGGCAGTCTCTTAAATGGGCATAGGACTAAAGCTGAAGCTTGCCTTTCACTCCAGGCACAGAATGCCCTAAGGTGTTGACCTCTTAAGCAGTGTGGTCTCATCATAGAATGGAGGGCATGCCTGGTGCTGGAGCTGTGTACATGGTGGATATGACAGCTCTGATTTTAAATGTATCCAAAGCTCTGTGTGCTGAAGCCAGATCTCCATTGAGGGAGTTACTGGGAAGGATGAGACCTTTGGGAGGAGGGACCAGCTGGAAGAACAAGGTCACCGAGGACAAGCCCTGCCAGGAGCCCTTGCCATGCCTCACACACTCCCTGCCATGGCATCCATGGGCCCAAGAGCAGTGGAGCCAAGTGACCATGGACTGAGTCCTCTGAAACTATCTTCCCCCTGAAGTCATTTGTCCAGGTATTTTGTCACAGAGCCAGAAAGCTAACCTTAAAAGTGGGGAGGCACAGGTGTTCCTGGAGGCTCAGACTCTGCAGGGCAGGAGCTGGAAAGGGGAGGGGGAGACAGAAAAGACAGATCCACTCCCCAGCTCTGCCCTCCTCTGGCTATCAGATCTGTTGCCAAGCCCTCCACTTCTCCCTTGTCCTTTGAGATGTAAATCACCATCACCATCAACTTCAAAGGAAAACTAGGACTTTTGAGTGACACAGAACTCAGGATAAGTTTTTACAGGAGAATAGCTGTGGAGATACTGGATCCTGGGATTCTCTGCTGTTTTGCAGAAGCAGTGAATTGCAGCACATTGTCCCTCCACATGCACATTTGTTGGACCCTTATGTGCCATCAGCCAGCAGGAATATCGAGGTCAGTGTCAAGTGGGAGGGAGTAGCTGAGTTGCTCATCTCTGTGACTGAGAGCTGCTCCCCACCTGCAACCACCTCCCACCAGGCCCACAGGCCACTCCCATGGCCACATGCTCAGCTCCTCTCATGTAGCTCACCTACCCAGTGTGGCACACACCCTCCTCTTCCGGGCAGCCAGAGCAGAGCACACAGAGGCAACTGCCCTATCTGATGGTCTGCCCTCCACAGACTGCCCTATGTTTGCGGACCACCAATTTCCTTCTTTCCCAGAACTCCCATCAAGGGCAACCAAGACAGCTTCCCCATCCCCAGCTGGGCTGTACAAGGAGAAAGCAAGAGAGAAGAGGGCATGAGGGCTGGAGGAAGAAGTGTTTACGTCACTCCCAAGCCCACACCTGGTGAGGACTGTAGTGATGGCAGTGTTCCAAAGCAGAGACTTCACAGTTATATTTCTTCCCTTCTAAAGATTCTTTTTAATCTTTCAGTGATTTTTATCTTTCTTTTCTTTTTTTTTTTTTTTTTTTTTTTTGGCAGAACCAGGGATTGAACTCAGGCCCTTGAGCTTAACAGGCAAGTGCTTATTCTGCTGATCCATCTCCTCAGCCCCTTTATCTTTCAATAATAAAAAAATTAAATAGATTTTGGAATACAGCATGACATTTTGATATGTGTATTCATGACAAAATTCAAACTACTTATCATAAGCATTACCTCATGTACATACAAAATTATTATGGTAATAATACTTAAAATCTATTCTCGATAATTTTCAAATACAGTGGTACCTCAGTTCACAAACCCAGTTTGTTTTATGATTTTCGAAAAGACTGTCATATTTGCATTTGTGTGAGAGGGGTGGCCACAGTCACATTTGTCACCTGATACAGAGTTTACAAACAAAAAATTGCCATACATTTCTGTTAGTGAACCAAGCTGCTTGCAAATGAAAGTGATCATGAACCAACTGTATGCAACAAATTCTTGAACCTGTTCTTCCTGTCCAGCTGTGATTTAGAGTCCTCTGGTCCACGTGCCCTCTGGGTCCCTCACTGGCCCCTGAACAATGCTGTTCTTCCATCAGTGTTCAGGGATCCAACATTTTAAAATAGGGATTTGTGGCTTCATCAGTCTGAGCTCCAGGGAACCTGGGACCAGCATCGGCACATGCCCCTGTAGGTTCTTTCTCAGCCCAGCTCGCCCTAGACAACAGGAAGCAGCTTGTGCTGCTCCAGAAGCACCTCATGTCCTTCCTCCCTTCCTTCCTTCCTTCTCCCCATCCTCACCTCCCTTGATAAGTATTTATGTATCATTATCATAGAACCTCTGGGGGTCAGAGGGAATGAGGCCTGGGTCCTGCCTTCCAGAAGCTATGAGTTTAGACAGATGTAAAGACTCACAGAAAAAATGTTGAATAAAAGGAAAAACACTCTTATTTGAATGTTGAAGCCCATGTGCTACAAGCAAAGGTGGCACTGTTCAGGGATACAGGGCCATTTCCAGAGGTGGGATCTGGGGGAAGCCCAGGTGAGGGTGTAACCAGAGAGTGGACTGTGGGACTGAGGCCCCAAGGTCTGTCTGTTCCTACGGCAGGTGTAAGGGTGTCACTTGGGCACACACTCCACTATGCTGCCAACTGTGCCCAAGATGATCCAGCCACGCTCACCCTCTCATGCTGGCACGCTGCAGTTAGGCTCTGAGCCAGCAAAAGAGAGCTAAGTAATCCTTTTATCTTTGTGAAGTTCGTTGCCTGGGGCATTTCACTGTAGTAATGTGAAGCCAACAAATCCAGGTTCACTGTGAGCTCTGAGGTCATGCAGATGGACCCAGCAGCTATGGAAGCCCAGGAGCTCTGAAACCCAGGATGCAAGCGGAAATCAAGGAAGCAGGTGAGGAGGACAACTTGTGAATGCAGTGGGCCCAGGGTTCTCTGGGCTGCAGGAAGGGCCAAGCCAGGAGGCTGGGCACTGGCAGAACATGCGGAGGTCAGCAGGCATCCAGCCCAAGGGGGTATCGAGGTACAGTAACCAAAGAGAGAGGACATTAGAATAATATTTTCAGGGTGCTAAGGGAGTAAGGGCTGTATTTACTAAAACTGTCTTTCGGGGAGAAGGGCAGAATAAAGCCACCTTCAGGGAAAGAATAGGTGGAGTCAATTATAAAGGAAGTTCTAGAGGCTGTACTTCAGGAAGAAAAAAAATTATTCTGGACAGAGAGCCTGAGATACCATCAATAATAATGAATGCAGATGTTATAGATCAATCTGAAATTAAAAAAAAAAAACTTATAAAATAATAACAATTGAGTCTTAGTTACTTTTCTCACTGCTGACACAAAATACCTGCTGAGACAGGGCTCCCTATGCAGTTCAAGCGGGCCTTGAACTCACTGTGTAGCCCAGGCTGGCCTTGAACTAGTGACATCCTTTCCACTTTGGTCTCTAGAGTGCTGGGATTACAGGCATGCACCACCACCCCTAGCCTTCAGAACACAGTGTGCAAAAGTTTTAGTTTATAGTCGGCTAGCTCCAAGGCAGGATAGCATGGCAGAGGGGCATCGCAGAGGAAAAGCAGCTCATAGCAGGCCTGAGACAGCCAAGCCAAGTAAGCACCAAGACACGAGCCTCTTTCTATCCCTTGTATCTTATCCAGGATACCAGGCCTTAGCCCTCATGCCTTAATCTTTGCACCTTGATCTTAACACTGCACCATGAATCTACCCCAGTGTCACACAATCTAGGTCCAGTGACCTCTGAGAAGCCCAGCTATGACCACAGGAGGCTTTGAGGATACATCTAGACACAAGTCATAACAAAGGGACAATTTGGGGTTTTAAGGTAGCAATACCTTAGCAGTAAGGAGTGGGGTGATTAAGATTTGCAAGTTGTTTAGGGTAAATATGTAACTCTAGCGCTTATGAGATGCACATGTGAATAACTTGGATTAGTCACCGGAGGAGACAGGTACTGAAGATGTATAGTCTTCAAATAACAGGAGTAGATAAATGGATGAGAAGAAAATTTTGCTTTGGTTTGTTCTGGTTGTTGTGGTTTTTTTTTTTTTATCTTATTTATTGGATATAGAGTATTATAACACAGTTCAGACTCTTGGTGATCTTCCTGTCTCAGCCTACTCAACACTGGGATTACAGGCATGTGCCACCATGCCTGGGGTTCCAGGGCCAGTACAACATGCAATGCCAGAGATCGAATTCAGGTCTTTGAGCTTGCCAGGCAGGTGCTTAGACTGCTGAGCTATCTCCCCAGCCCAGAAGTTTTGAAATGAAGTAAGACTAAAGCACCAGACTATGAAAAATAGAAAAATTGTGCATTCACTCAATTCAATTAGAAAAGCTCACAAAGGTCCAAGCTGTAGGCTTAGAGAGTAATAGGTAAGCAGTAAAGAAAGCAAAGGTGAACAAAGCTCTGGGAACATACCCTGCCTGGTGGAAGGGACAAGGCTGGTACAGTGTGAAGTACGCAGAGGCTGCCAGCACTGTGAGGTGTCACCTCCTAAGCTATCTTCACACCCTTCACACTGGCAAGTGCATACATGAGACACTACACGCATTAAAAATTGTTACATGCATTACATCTTAAAGTTGTTGCATTGCAGCTTCCCAAACATTGTAAATTCCTACACACTGCTGCCGTGGCATTTGTTGAAGATTGGTCAGTGGCCCTACAGGACTAGAAAGGTTATCACCTAGAATGGAAGGGTCACTCAAGTGTTTTAAATCACTGTGCTGGCCACTGTGGGTTCCTGCACATGGCTCTTGGTTGGAGCTGATGTCCAAGTCCCATTTCAAGGGAGTCTGATTTCATTTATTTGTTATCCACTGAGCATCCATACTGCTTAAAATTTTCTAAAAGGCCCTGATATAGAACCAGGTTTGAGGCTCATGGAGTTGGACTGTCAATAGTCTTGCAAGCCAGGGAGATGGCTCAGTGGAATAAGTACTTCCCTGGCAAGTGCAAGGGCCTAAGTTCAATCCCCGGTTCTGCCAAAAAATAAATAAATAAATAAAAATAAAAATCTTGGGCTGGGTATGGTGGTGCATGCCTGTAATCCCAGCACTCGGGAGGCTGAGGCAAGAGAATTGTTGTGAGTTCGAGACCAGCCTATGTTACAAAATGAGTTTAAGGCCAGCCTGAACTGCACAGTGAGACCCTGTCTCAAAAAGACCAAAAAAAAAAATAGTCTTGCAAGCCAGCTTGGCCTAAGTGGGAAGGTGGCTCTCCCAGATTAGAAGTCCCTCTGGATTCACAGTAGTGAGGGAGGTCCAACAACAGAGTTTTATAGACCTGCTGCAGAGGGGGAAAGGAAGGAAGAGCTTTTCCTGGACATGGGCTAGGGCAGAGAAAGAGTGCAAGGAGCTCTTCTGTCACTCTTCTGTAGCCCAGCCTCCAGATACAGGGCAGGGAGCTGACAGCAGGACGTCCTGCATGCTGGGTCCCAGGAACACCTGGAGAAGATGGCAGACCAGAGGCACCCCAATGGGTCTCTGTCTGGGTGCTCCTACACTTCACATGGAGGGAAATGGCTGTGGTAAGTCCACCACAGGGGAGTGGCTTATGAACCAGGAGCTGCCATGGCAAAACCCTGGCTCTCCATCTTTCCAAATCCCCAAATAGAAATAGGCAGTGCAACTACAGAGCTCTACTAAAAGGCCACAAACTAGGTTTATAACAAAACTTGATCAAGAGGTATCTCCAAGAAGTCTGTGGATTCTGTATAAGTCCCCCAGTGTTTATATATTGAACTTCAGCCCAAAGGTGAAGCTATAAACAGGCAGGGTCTTTCGGAGGCGAGAATGCAATTAGAGTTGAGCTCTCATGGGTGGGATTAGGGGGTCCAATAAAAGGACCTGAGGAGCAGGTTCATTCTATCCTGCTTTTCTGGTATCTCATGGCACAATGTGGAAACAGACACAAGACCATTACCAGGCACCAAACGTGCTATCATCTTCATGTTGGGTTTCAGCATCTAGACCGCAAAGAAGTGAGCTTCTTTTCTTTACAAATGACCAAGTCTCGAGCATATTGTTTCAACAGCTCAGACTAAGAAAAGCCCCTAAATACAAATGGTTGTGGAAGTAAACCATTAACACAAGACCTCCATGATACCAGTGTCTACACAGGAGGCACCAACTTAGTGGTGGCAGATAGATGGGTCCAGAGGAACTCACTGGTAAGCAGAAAACCAGCCAGCTGCAACATGGGGAAGTCCCGCCCTCCCCATCCCTGGGTGGATATGGGGCCCCACAAAGAGGTCTTCCAGGCCACACCCACTGATGGGAACAGAACCAACAAGATTAAGATTGGAGCAGAAGGAAGAAAGCAAAGAGTCCAGGCCCACATGACGGGAATAGCACCAGTGACCTTGGGACACAGCTGCCTTTGTAAACCCTACATGAAAATAACAGATGAAGATCTTAGAAATATTTTCCTGGCCCTTTCCCCATTGCAAAAGTTCCAGAAAACTAATTTCACAGGAAGGCATTGAGGTAAAGTCGCATTTGATATCATTGTGAGAAGCAAAAAAGCAAAGAAAAATTAGAACAACCTCCCTGCATGTGATGCATATTCAGTACATGGGGGGCCTCTGCCAGTCCTGTACCTGTAGATTCAACCAACAGCCAAAAGAAAAATTGAGTGAACAAAACTGTGCCTGATCTGAACATACACAGGCTTTTATTCTTGTCATTATTCCCCAACCAGTACAGGACAGCAATGATTCACATAGCTCATCATTGTATCAGGTATGATAAAAGTAATCTGGAGATGATTAAACCAATAAGTTGTATGGGGCATGCACATGAGTTATGTGCACATACTACATGTTTTTATAAAAGGGGCTTTGGCATCTGAGGATCTTGCTGTCCACAGAGGTCCTCAAACTAATTCTTCACAGATACCAAGGAATAGCAGCAAACACAGGAACCCCTCAGACAGTAGGAATTAAATGTATAGTAGTGGGGGATTGAGGAGGATGCAAGGGGAAAACACAGACAATGAGAGCAAGTGAATGAGAGAAAGTCTTGTTCCTTCTAAATAACAAACTAGAAGTGTTGTTAACCACATAAACTCAGCCTTCCGTATGAGGGATTTTTGAAAGCGAGACTACTATCTGTATTCCTAGAAAAAAGGCAAAATGGCCCTGTAACTAGACTCTAGGGTAAATGCCCTCAGCCATTAGCCAGTGGTTGGGTCTCCAGAAGAAGTTAAGATCCACTGTGCTGGAGGTGGACCATCCATCGATCAGCCCCCGCCCAGGCCCACAGATTATCCACAAGCAGGGCCTTTCTTAGGCTCCCTCCCAGGGCCATATGAGCTTCCCTCACATATAAACACTACTTTGAGAAGGGAAGCAATGTTGGAGCAACCCAGTCAAAAAGAGGTACAGGAATCTAAGCTTAAAAGAACTAAGTATGTGCTAGAAAACAAAAGAGTTAAACAGAAAAACTTAGAGCAGAGAAGACAGGATCCTCTTTTTTAAATTTTTGATGGAAGAGTCTGACACTTTGTTTCTTCTCTCTTGCTAATTATTATTTTTAACTGATATGTGAAAAATACACTTATACAGAGGGTGCCATGTGATGTATGAAGAGAAGATTATCTTTGATTAGAAGATTGCATTTTGTATGAGTCATGAACAGGAAATAGAGGTCCAGGGTAAGATAAGATCACTTCCCAAAACAAGCAAACAAGATGTTCCATCTGTTGCAATCCCTCCAGCAACAACTTAAAAATGTAAAGAAGAAACACATAGAAAAGGATTTCTCAATCCTGGCACGATTCACATTTTTGGATCAGGAAATGTTCTGTTCTGTGGGGCTGCCCTGGATACTGTGGACATTTACCAATGCCTTGAGCCACTGCCTGCCAGCTACCAAGGGCACATCAAAGTTGTGAGTACTGAAACCATCCCCAGATATTAACCATCATCTCCTGGAGGCACAGTCACCTGGTGAGAATGGCTGCCATGGACACAGACCAAGAATCTCTAAAATAGTACAGAACAATAATATTTCAGTGTACTATTGATATCTTGTGTTCAAAAACACATAGCTTACACAATCATTTATATCAATATGATTGTACTTTCACAAGCATAAGAACTAAGACAGTGACTTTTGTCTGTCTTTTTTCCCACTCTTCCTCATGGCTAAAAGAGACCTGGAACTTGGGCCCTCAATAAATAACACTGAATAAATCCTTAACAGATTAAAATTGTAGGCCCATAACTAGCTTTATGAATGATGGCATTGCACCAAGCACTGTGCGCAGTCGAGCACTAGATCCTTCCATCCTCATAATGGCCTCTTGAGGTGGGTTTTAGTTTCCCATCTTGCAGAATGAAAACTCAGGGAAGAAAACCTCACATGCTAGCAAGGCGCAGCTGGGAAATGGCAGTGTGGGTGGAAGAGCAGCCAGTTCCTGCCATCTAGACGCCAAGGGTCTCAAGTCAGACTGTCTTCCCTGTTCTCCCCAGGAGGAGCCCACACCCAGAGCCTCCCCAGCAGGAGTTAGTGGGCAACAGTGGCTGAGAATGGCTTAAGATGGCCGCATCCCACCCAGGCTCCCTGAGCTCACAGCAGCAGCAGCAACAGCAACCTGTGGATTCATCCCAAAAGAGTGTGACTCTGGGCCACCGCTATTGCAGCTGAGCCCAGGTCAGGGCTGCAGGAGAGGCCCACTGCAAGGCTGGCTGCTGCTGAAGAAGCAATGCCTTAATCTGCTATATAACATGCAGCCACCAAGGGGCATAATGTGGAGTGAAGACCTCTACAAACACCTGCAAACAGCACTGGTACCCAGAATAAAGCCCAGGGGTCCAGGGCTCAGGGCTCCTAGGACCAACATCCAGGGCTGCCCTCTACTTACAGCCCCTCCACTGGGCCTCCTTTCCCATCAGGCCCACCTGTCCCTGCAGGTTGGAGTGGAGCAGCAGGAAATGCGGAAGAGATAACAGCTGCTGGCTTGGCCAACAAGCCAAGAGGCTTTGTCCTCCTCATTCCCAGTACATCACCTCCCAAGAGGCCAACAACAGTGCCTCACTCCCTGATCCTGCATCCTGAGGGCAATTCCTAGGGTATATTTCTTCACATGCCAGCCCCTGCAACCTCCCTGAGCCTCTGGGGATGTGCTCAGACACCCCCAAATCCATGTTTGCTGTTAGAATATTTTCTCCTTCAGGACTAATACACAGCAATCCCAGGCAAGGAAAAATATCTTCTACTTTCAAACGTCAGTGCACATGGACCCATAAATCCGCCGGTGAGCTCACCCTCAGAGCGAATGTGGGATTCCCTCCCCAGCACTCCTCCAAATCTATTCCATCTCCAGAAATTAGTAGCTCCCAGCTGAATCTGAATGACTAAATGTGCTCTTCTTATTTCACTGTTAGCACTTCACCATGAGAACAAGGAGACACGGGGTGGGCATCCTGGATCCTCTGCTTGCTTTTTATGGGCCTCAATTTATCTGATGTGCATATTTCTTACAGCTTCCTCTGCTGCTCCACCTCACTGGCTGACAGCTCTTCCACTGCCGTGCAGCCATTTCTCATTCATTTTTGCCACTTTCCTTTCTTATTGCCATATTTTCTGGGCTATATCATTAAGGAGGCTGGAATTGTTAAGCTTTCCCTTCTCAGCGGTTTCTCCAAGCATCCCAAAGCCACGGAGATTGTGACTAATGAGTTCGAATGCATTCATCTTTTAAGGCTCCAAATGAAATTTAACCACAGCTGACTGCTAAGACAAGGGCTTCACGGGATGAGCATCAAGATGCTCCAGGTGTATTTATGTACAAGAGCCAACATCATGCCCATGGCAGTGACATGCCAGCTTCTGAAAACTATCGCCACTACTCCAGTCAGTTTTCCAGCACAACAATCAGCTAAGAGTACAAACTTAAGCAGAGAGTGGGGGTTACTGTGGTTCGTGATTTTATAAGCTCAGTCCCAGATCAGCCGAATCCTTTACTCTTAGGCCTTCGTGCAAGTGGTAGGCGGCAAAGACATGGAATTCATGGCAGAGTAAACTGCACCTTACGACTAGAAGCCAAAGAAGTGAGAAAGTAGGGTCCCACTCTCCACAAAGCTGAAGAATCCCATGCGGCTCTGCCTTTTACACAGCCCAGGGACTGAACTTCATGCAACAGATGTGAGTTTGTATGCAGCACTCAGGTCCCAGTTGTGGCATCACCATTCATGACAGGGGACATCACCTTTCAGCAAAATGACCTGGGAACCTAGCTATGCAAAGATTTCATGCTTTGACTGCATCAACTGGATCAATAAATTTATTGCATGAATATGTAGTAGTCTCACAATGAGACTGGCTGCTTTACTAGAGCAGGAGCCAGTCTATTTGCCTCTAGAGTGATCTTCTAGCAGAAAACTGCCCTTCTTTAGCTCTCAGTCTATAGGGTTCTATCAGGGTGGCATCTCCTCCTCCAGGCATGGTCACGTGATCCAGGCCTACCCAATCAGGCAGCTCATCCTACTAGCCAATGTGATTTGTCCAGGAGTGGTCATGGGACCAAATAAGAACCAGCAAAGCAGCCTAACTGGAACTTAGACTGGCATTGTTGAGAGAAATGTCTGCCTACTCTTCCCATGGATTTGAATCTCACCCTGATGGTTCCTTAAGAATGAAGGCAATATAGAAAGCAACAGAGATGAGAGATGGGAAGAGGCAAGTCAATACACAGCCTGACTTTTCCAAACCCAGCAAAGCCTGAAGATAAACCTACCTGTGGGCTTTTCTCAGTCATGCCAGATGAACATTGCTCTTTTCAGTTATAATGATTTACTTCTTTTCTGTTATATATAAATGATTATAAGTTCCATGACATTAGGAAAGTAATCGGTTATGTTTGTCACTTTATACTCTGTAACTTAGCCCAAATTTAATATTAATAGTTAACTAATCAATTATTTACACACCCTAAACTGAGAGCCTGCTGATGGCTGCCTATGTTCCTCAACTCACGGCATGAAGACTCTGACATTCTGAAGGGAAGGTGCCAAGCTCAGGAGCATCAGCCACCTGCCTCAGCTAGGGGCCCTAGATGGCATCTCAAACAGCTCACCCCACAGCCCAGGGATAACTGGGTGTCTCCTAAAGAAGCCGCCATCTCTCCATCCTCACAGACATCCCTTTCTGGAGAACTCATCCCTCAAGTACTGTGTGCCCTGGCAGTGACTACTCTTTCAGCATCTCTAATTCCTTCCCTGGGAGATGACAAAAGGCTGCACTGTGTCACAGATAAAAGTGTGGATTCTGAAGCTAGTGACCTGAGTTTGAATTCAAATTCACCATGGTTTCCATGGCCAAGAAACCTCACTTCAGCTTCAGTTTCTTCACTTGTACAGTGGGGCTACAGCTAGTAGAAGTTCTGAGAGTGTGACACAGTAAGTGAATTGCTCAGAAAAGGGCTTAGTGTATGGCCAGCTTTGTGTTCCAATTACTAAATATCTCAGAGAGTTTCATGAAGTGCATTGGGTGTTTAGAGTTCACTGACACAATCCCAGCACAAAGTTAACTGTTCAAAAATGATTAGTTAAAACATAAAAACCCACCACAACCCCAGAATGTAGCTACCCACCACACCCCACAGACATAGTGAGTGCAACCCTGGGACAGTGGTGACCACAGGTCCCCTGGGCAGGGGAGCCATCCATCCAAGCAGTGTCACTGTGTACCTCCTGGCCAATAGTACAAAGGCACAGAGCACAGGAGGTCTGGGACCATAGAGGCTAAAAGGAGGGAGCCGGGGCCTTGGGAAAGGTGCTAACCCATGCTTTCCTAAAGCCCAAATCTGGTCTTTCCAAGGCCTTTTCAAGTCTTATTTCTCAAGCAATAATTTAAGAAAGGACTAGGGGTGTTGTTCACTGGTACAGTACTTTCCCCATGTGTGCAAGGCCCCAAGTTTCATCCCCAGCACCACAAACTGCCAAAGAGAGAAAGAAAGTGAGGCAGAAAGTGAGTCACTCTTTTTCTTTTGAGATCACAGTTGGTGAATAGTTTCCATTCCAAATTCTTCTCAAGAGAGGAAAATTAGCAATCTAACTTGACATATTAACTGTCCTTCCAAATGGTCTCTGTGTTATACCTAATAGCTTCTAAAACTTATTCTAAGATGTGTGCCATACTGAAAATGAAATAAAATTTAGACTTACTTATTTATGAAATGTTAAGTAAGTGTTCTCTTCCTTTTGTGAAGTCACTTGATGTCACCTTTTCCTCTTTTTCTGACACCAATGACTTGCAGTAAGGATGCCCTAAAGGTATAAAGCCACCATTGTACGCATTTCAAATCCCATCATGTGCCTTCAAAGGCCTCCTTGTTTATTCATTCTATCTGTCAGGCAGTAGTGAGGCAGGAGGCAACAAGAGAAAACACCAGAAAAGAGGGGAAGAGTGGCCAGCACACAGCCTGCTTTGTGCTAGGTATGAGGCATAAGATGACTAAGAAAGTGGCTAGGAAGAGAAAGACACCCACCTTGGTCCTGCTTTCCATAACTAGATCCTGTTCTGAGTTAAACATTTTTCCCAGGGCAGGGATGCCTGGGTCTAATTCAATGGGGAAAAATAACCAAATAACTTAGTTTATTTACACAAGTTCCCCAGAATGTGCCTTTTGACCCCCAACCCTCATTACTACATCATTGACTGTAGAGTTCTGACCCTGACTTGTAGGCTATGGATGCCATGACAGCTCTTTCCAGGAATTACTAAACCTCAAATTCCAATGCCAAAGAGAAGGGCTGAGTAAAGCCACTCACTACCAGGAATCTCTTAGTCGGATCCTCAATCCCACCCTACACCCTAAAATTTAGAACTCAACATTAAGCCCTCTTGGGTCCTGGGCTCTTCTCACTGGTCTCTTCCCATCCCATAGACTGGACTTTGTCTTTTCTCTTTCACAAGACCTTGACTCTGCTGTTACTCATCGGTGGCCTGCTCAGTTCTTTGTTTAGGATATCAACAACCTGGGTAAGACCCACCAAACCCAGTAACAGCAGTATCTGTTGCAAACTAAGCATATCTTAAATATTTTCTAAACATTAATATATTTAATCCTTATAACATCACTGGGACTATTATTTTCCCCAGTTCCTGATTTCTTCAGCAATTCCTTATCTATCCTGGATTTTAATGCCTGCATTCACAAATTTCCAGGGCCCCACACACCCTTGCTAGCTACTTCCTAGAAAGACCCCAGCGCCTCACTAGGAGAGGCCAGGAAGCAGTCAAACTCCAGAGGCTTTGTCTCAAATATGAGACAGCATTCCCAGCTACTCCCAAGAGCAGAGCAAGAGAGCAGTCTGTCTTGCAAGGTCATCAAATGAGAAAGGGTAAGGCTTTGTCTGTGCCCATGAAATTCACAGTAGAGATTCTAAGTCCAGAGAGGACCTTTTTATGCATATATTTTATTTGTACCAGGAATCAAACTCATGACTGAACTTGCCAGGAAGGTGCTATGCTGCTAACCTATATCCCCAGTCCAAGAAAGGACATATTTTTGTCCCTACTTCAACCCATAGATTGCCAGACATTCAAGGATGCAACCAGAATGAGGTAGCTAAACTGAGAGCTAGAAATCTCTTGTCTTGTCCCAGCTTTCATACTTTGCTGCCAGACACAGGGGTCAGTTTGTCAGTCTGTCTAGTCTTCTCAATGTGTTCACTTATTGTCTCAGTTACTTTTCTCCCATTGCTGAAACAAAATACCCAATGCCCCAAATTAAGAAAGAAATGGTTCATTTAGCTCACAGTCTATGGAGGTCTCAGGCCCTAATCAGCTGGCCACCAGGCAGAGCAGCATGACAGAGGGCCACAGTTCAAGGCAGCAGAAGACAGTAAAAGCAGGGAGAGCAAAGAGGAGGAAGAGCAAGGCTGCTTTCCTCCTTATATCGTAAGCAGGCTGCCACCTCCTAGGGCAGCTGCAGCACTCACACACCTCCCTGCCCTCCTCTTGCACAGGCTCAGGAGGTTTACAAAATGAGGACCCTGGCCCCCCGCTGAGTCACTTCAACTTCTGAACGTCTCAAATTGGCACAATGAAACAACATCCTAGAGTGGTGATGGCATGTCCTCTGCTGCCCCAGGATGTAAAATTGCTGAGTTAGTTGGTTAAGCTTGAAAACTTCTGAGGTTGACACAGTGTATCAACCATTACATCTGTGAAATGCTACCCACAGCCCGGTCAAGGAGCAGTGATCAACACCTTGAGACACTATGCATCAGAACTCTGTGTATCAGCACTGGCAGAGATTTGTGGCCTTGGCTCTGTCCTCTATCCATTCCATACCACAGCTTCTTTTTCCTAAGCAAAGCTTTTCTAAGTAACCCTTAAAAGTGATGGCTGTAAGGTCATCCTTTCCCTTCCCTCAATGGCTCTGAATGTGCTTCAATGTCATCTCACCAGCCATATGCTCAAGGGGCTGAAGACCTGGGTTGTTCCTCGAAGCGGCAGCCTGCAACCTATTCTGTTCCTCTCCATACATGGTCTGAAGTCTCAGGATGGGGATCTCAGTCCACATTGAGCTCTTACTTTGCAGGGGAAGCTGCCCGCTCCCCCAACGGCCAGTCTGCTGCTGACTGACTGCGCAGTCTACATGAATGGAGAGCACCCCACTGGGGGGGGGGCTCCCCTACTGTGTGCTTCTCAAAGAGGTATTCGAGCAACTGCTCTCTTTTTCTTTTGGATATCATATGCTTTAAAGAGAACCTAAAAATAGTGAAAGACAAAATTTAGAAACTGCAGAATTTCACTAAACAAAATGATAGGAATACAACAATGGCTGTTATATTGCATCTTGTGGTTTTCAAATTAGCTGTTCAGATTACCCGATATAAATGCAAAATTGGTCAAAAAATTATAAAAAATTAAAATGGAGAAAAAATATTTAGCATTAATTGCTCCTTTCAATAGGCCAGAAGAAGGGCTAGCCGTATAGCTCAGCAGATTGAGGTGCCTGCAAGCAAGTGCAAGGGCTGGAGTTAGATCCCCTGGCCTCTGTGCCAGACCCACCCCCAGGGCACAATGAGACAGCAATTGAGACTGGGCATGGTGGTGCATGCCTCGTAATCCCAGCACATGGGAGGCTATAAACAGGAGGATCACTATGAGTCTGATCTATGCAGTGAGACCCTGTAAACCCTGTACACCCTGAACACCCTGTCCTAAAATACAAAAAAAAAAAAGAAAAAGAAAAAAAGCCAGCAGAAACCAGCAGTACAATTATTCAAGCTACCTTGTGTGTACACATTTTTGCCTTCCTTCTTTCTTTCTTTTCTCCTTTCCCTCATCTAGAATCTGAAAGCATAAATAAAACCTGAAAGGTACAATGGATAACATGACAGCCACAGTCTCTCTTGAGGGCAGCTTACCCCCAGGAGCCCGGAGAGACCATCTCCACAGAGACCACCCCCGAGAAGAATCCCACAGGCGTCATCTACCAATGCCAACCACAATATCTACCGCACACTCCCATCCTGTGCCAGTCCCTGGAAGCAGGCAGCGAGCCAGCCAGGAGCTTTGCCCAGCCAATCTAGCCATAAAGCTAGGGAAGAGAAATGAGCCTGAATGAGCCAAGCTTCAAACAGAGGCCATGTACGTTGAAGCCTAAAGATAAGAATTTTTCCCCAATGCCAAGGTTGTATGCACTGACATTTCTCAGGAATACTTCTATAGAACTAAAAGTCTAACTCCTAGAAAGTAATCATGACCAAGGGAGAAACCAGCTCTTTTAAAAAGGAAACTTTATCAGGCCCTGTGATCCCCATGGGATGCTAATCTCCTCCCTTTCTGTGGTCTGACCTTACCTCTCCATATCCTGGTTCCCAAATCTGGTTACTGGGTCAGCCTCTAGAAACATCAGGCAGTGAAGCATTTCTGTTGACTTACTTAATCTTCTCAAGTATCTTGTGAGTTGGGTGTCGTAATTCCACTTTTACAGGGAATTAAAGGACTCACCCAAGGTCAGATGGGCCCCATCTTCAGACCCCTTGTATATGTGGCAATTCAGGTTATACCACGACAAGTTCAAATGCATGTGAGAAGCCAGGGAAACAGGAGTCACAGTAGTCATTTTTAACTTGCTCCTAAAATCCAGCTAAACTGACTAGGAATATTTTATACTGAAAGAAAAGATATATATTGGGATCAAGGTAAGAGTGCTTTACACGCTCAAGCTCTTCTCCCCTCCCTGTCTCCACACCTTTGACACTTGGCTTTGAAGTTCCTCTCAAGTAAAGAACAGAACATAGATAGTCCAGCCCTCAACTTTGAGTCACATAAGGTGGAATGACAATGTGCGGATGCTGAGTGCAGACACTGAGAGTTACACGCACTGCCAGCAGCCCCCTGGAGCCTGTACTGTCACCGTGAGAAGGACAGGCCTAAGCTTCTCAGCCTTGCCCTGATAAAAAGCCCAGAACACTGAGCACAGAGAGCAGAGCCCCTGCAAACCGACATCATAAACCCCTAGCATTCAGGCTGGCACAAGATTCCTACGGGGCAGTGAGCTCCCTGTCACGGTAAGGATTGGGACAGGGCTACTGCCACCTCCATCAGTGAGTCCCTACACCGGACAGGAAGTTAGTGCACTGGTTGCTCCAAATCATTAAAAATAAAATTCTCCGGAGCCAATGTGAGGCTGCTAACATTTTCTTTTTCTAAGCAAAGACTATATATAAAAATAACGGCTTTCACTATCACGATACTCTCATAAAAGATAAGACATTTTCCCACTAAAACTAAGGCTATCATCCTAGAATGTAGTGCGGTCCTTTCCAAGCAAAGCCCTTGGCTGCTCTCCAGACACGAGCCTTCTCCTTTCCTTCTGTCATGGAGCGATGAAAGCTTGCTCCTGTAGTAGCTCCGCTCAGTGTTTTAGCAACTTCCCCGCGCACTTGATGGTAGAACTGTCAGGAGAACATGCAATCGATTACAGAAATTGTGAGACTTAAATCCTGGTTCTGTTTATTCTGTGACAACATAAAAGTTACCTTTTCCCCCATCAAGGTCGGAAATAAAACTCAAGATACATTTGAGCAATTCTGTGGCACCTTCCCTGTGGGCTGCCCACAGCCCTGCTGAGCCAAAGGCACAGCTGCAGGCCTGCCCGCCCCAAGGGGGTGCTTGAGCCACACCCCTTGTCCAGATTGCCTCTGTGAGGAAAAGGATGACCTGGGTAGGGAGAGCAGCAATTCCAGTGGGAGCTTCTCCACGGTTATAGGGGCACACAGTGTGACAGAAGTGAGAGGTCAAGAACACTGGGCTAATTCTCAAAAGCTGGCGCTCAGGCACCCATGAACGCTGAAGATCTTCTGAGCCAGAAGAACCTCTTCAGGCTTGTGGAGAAGAAAGAGGCTTAAACATGAAGAGTGATTATGACAGATTCTCCTGTCATGTGAGCCCACCCAGCACATCCTAGGAGCCAGCCAAACTCTGGCTGAGGAAATTGTGCAGCTGTGCAGAAGCTCTGGGCCACAATGTCGCTGCCGAGTCTTGCTTCTCTCTCTTCCGTGAGGCCACCAGCGTTTCCAAGGGAGGAAGCTCCCTGACCTGAGGCCTTCTTCCAACTCTTCAGCCAACTCCTAGCCAGCCTGAGACATGGGTGAAAAGTAACATGCAGTCTGTGTAGTCCGAGTCACTGACCTTTCAGGCACAAAAGTTACAAGCTAGGCACTGTGATCTCCCCGCAGAGATTCTGTTCATGGGAGCTCAAAAGCCACAAGGGATGGAGACAGTGACATTGTCTCCTTGTCTTGGACATGCTTCTGCTTCTGACCCGGACAGGTGGGAGGCTGGATGAGATGAGCACATAGGCCTTGACTCTGCTGAGCACCTGACCAACTGGGAAGGCAAGGCCAGGCCTTTCCAATGAGCCCTGCTTTTCTGATCTTTCTAAGATACTGACAGGACTCACAGGCCTCCCAGAACCCAGAGTATAAAAGCAAAGTATGTTTCTTCAGACTGAAAAGCCTGGGACTAATTCCAATTCTAATTCTAATTCTCACCCTTCATCCATGCCTCTGTCCTTAATTCTGTGGATACCTAGGGTCACTGACAGGCCTCGGCCTCAGGGGCCAAGCATCCCACTGGACCAAGGGCTACCTGGAGAGAAGGGAGGCTCATCCAAAGCACGGAAAAGGCCACACACTGGAGGCAAGGAGGCATGGTGCAGCTCTGCGCAAGGCTGAGCTGGAGCAGCCCAGGCCCCTGGGGCCTTCTGAGTTCACAGCAGGAGAAAGGAGTAGAGGGCACTGAGCAGGACAGTGATGGGAGCTGGATATATAGGAAGGATTCTCAGGGCGCTGGGTAGAAGGTGAACTGGAGAGGGGAAGGCACAGACCACGGAGGACTCTCCTGCAGCCTGGGCTGCTGCTACTGCTGCTGCCTGTGTGACCTTTAGCCTCTGTCTTACTCTTCCCTCATTGCTGGGACAAATACTCAACACCCAAAATGAAGGAAGGAAAAGTTTATTTAGCTCACAGTTACTGGAGGTTTCAGTCCATATTCAGCTGGCTCCAAGGCTGAGGGGCACATGGCAAAGAGCAGCAGTTCATGGCGGCCAAACAGCAACAATGACAACAAAGAGCAATAGTTACTCAAAGTCTGTCTCTGTCTCTTATGTTAGATTCAGGCTCTTTGCCCCAGGGTGGGATGTAGTACTCACACCCATAATCCCAGCAGTACTAAGACCCATAATCCTGGCCTTGGATCACACATAATCCCAGTGGATCAGGAGTTAATCACAAACTCCCCACCTCATGACTACATGAGGCTTTGGGGGGACAACTAGACACGAACCATGACAGCCTCCTTATACAGTGCCTCCCAACACCTCTGTGGCTGGTCTGTAGCATGAGCCTGCTGCCTGCACAAGCTGCCCAGTGCCAGGAATGAAGGGCATGAAGGTGCAGACGGACTTGCCCACACTGCATGACTTCTCAGCACCACAACTGCCTGTCAGGGAGCCAGACCAGTCTTGCTTCTCTCTCTTCTGTGAGGCCACCAGTGTTTCCAAGGGAGGAAGCTCCCTGACCTGAGGACTTCTTCCAACAGCCCAGAGCTCACACTAGAGACCACCTCTGCCAATTGCCTGTTGGTCCTCAAATTACCAAAATGCAGGGTCTACAGGCCAGTGTGGAGGCTGGTCAAGCTCCCAGGAGCAGGCAAAAGGCAAGCAGAGACAGATGTGGGTGAGCAGTGTGGTAACCATGCAGGCAGGACCAGTGCTGCCTGGGGACACCACAAGCAGATCTGAGCCGGCTAGGGTAAAGCTCAGGGAGCAAAGCACACCTGCATTTCCTGCAGAGGAACCTGAGGGCCTGGGCCAGGCTGCAAGAGGACAAGTAGCATACAGAGTGAAGAGGAACTGTCCCTCATCTGACAGTACCCTAACCTGCCAGCTTCCCAGAGACACATGAGCAAGCTCAGCAAGATTGCCAGAGGCTAAGGCAGGCTAGAAGACCATGCCATTAATTCAGAAATTCATGAATACATAATGACTTTTACTTCCTTTCTACTACTGAGTTTGGAGGTGGCTTGTCTTTCAGCACTAGCTAACCGAGACAGAGAGGACTGATAGCCAGCAGCCATTGCTAGTTCCCTGAAGCAGGTCTAGGATGGAGTCACAGTCCTGTTTCCTGCCTGAGTCCATTGAAAATTCAGATGACTGGACGGGAGTTGTGATCCTTGACATGTGTTCTTGAGCTTGACTTTACCAGACTCTGGGTACCTACTAACCCTTCCTCCCCACTTTAAGCCTCAGTTCCTCATCTGCACTGAGGGGATGGAAAGACTTCCACAGAGCCTCCCAGCTCTGCTGATCTGTTTGCATGCCTGTAACTTCTTTATGCAACCATCTTCCATGCAATCAGCAAGGATTTGGCTAGCGACTGCTGTGCCAGGCACTGCCGGGACCTACGGATTCGGGTTCAGACAGCTCCTGGCCCACTGAGAGATCACTGTTTCATGAATACAGGGAAGATGCCACCAGCCATGGGATCATATGTGGCCAGCAATGAGCAGACTCCTATTGGCCCCCTTCCCAGCAGACAGAGGGAGCCAGAGATGCCTGAGCTGGGGGACTCCTGCTGGAATTGGAGGGGGTAGAAGAGAAGCAGTGGACTCTGAAGTCCTATCCCTGGTTCCAGCTGTCTGCCAAGACCTCCCATGTATGCAGAGGAAGAAGATACAGAGCAGTCCTGCCTTTGGGCCAAAAAGAGGTCCTACCATGGAACCAGGGTGCGATGCACTTGGTGTTCCTCTCAAAGCCAGCCTGGCGAGGCAGCTGCTCCTCCTTAAACCAGCGGACAATGACTTCTCTGGAGACTGGACGAAGTGGTCGCTCCCAGGTCCTGCGAAGAAGACAGAAGCAGATGGGGAGTTAGGGCAGAGAGTGGAGGGAGAGCGGACAGGCTGACGGAGCAAGGGAGAGAGGGGAGAGGGTACGAGAAAAGAGAAAGAGGGCAGTGTCCGTGGGAATAAGCAAGCACGACACCCAAAGTCAGGCCTATGAAGGGGATTTGTGAGTGCGGGTACTCACAGGCACTTTACAAATTACAATGTAGCAGCTACAGTTAGTTTTCCAAAATGAAAACAGCGCTTGCTTCAAAGAAAACTACACGGGTGGGAGTGAAAGCAGACAGGGAGAGGCCTGAGGGGAGAAGATATATTGCTCCCAGACAACAGGATGGCCAGGCATGAAGATCAGCACAGATGAAGATGAGGCCAAGGGAACAGGGGAAATTTTACTGTGTGAGTGTCCCTGCCCCCATGAAGGACAGTCCTGGTTTGGGGCCCTTGCCCAACCCTCTGTAGGGACCCCTGCCCATCCAGTCAGGCTTGTGCAAGGAAGGATCGGGACAGTAAATAGAGAAACGTGATCTGCTCTGGGGAGTTGAGGTTCCCCTCATGAGGGGAGCACAATGGTCCAGTGGGTGACCCTGGACCTGGAGGACAGTGAAGAACCAAAGGCCATTAGGAGGATGAACAGAAGCATGTGAGGGGTCTCAGAGAGACAGAGTGCACCCTTTCCATCATCTCCCGGGGAACCAAGGTTTCCATGGCTCTGTGTCTGCAGGGAAGTTCTCGAATGTGCAGACACCAAGCTGCAGGACCACAGTGCATCGGGCTTGCACAATGAGTCAGCACAGGGCAGGCAGGCACCCAACAGGCATTGAGTCAGAAGGCAGCAGTGCCTCAGAGCCTCCAATAACCATGTGGGAATGCAGTGTCTGAAGAAGACTGTGGCCCTGCAGCAGCGAAACTGCCCTCTCCCCTGCTTCTAAAAGGATAATGGGAATTGGGGAAGCTCCTGCTTTGTCTTTGTCACTTCCCTAACAGTATTAGCACTTAAGAGTCACCCTGTTGCTACCATTTTTATATAAAATAAATTATATTTAATCTTAATGCTGGGAGGCTAAAAACAAGAGGATCACTACAAGTCTGAGCTGAATAGTGAGACCTTGTATCAAATACATAAATGAAAAAATAAATAAACTGTATTTGTTCTTCAGAGACACTGAAGAGTCTAGCATCCCCTCACAATGGGTCCATCACACACATGTAAGCACCACACACACCACACACACAAAGGCCTGACCGCTACAGATTTCAGGAAAGCTGCTGAACACAAGGCAGGGCACACAGCTCGCAGACACCATGTCAGTCAGTGTCCTGTTACTGTAATGAAGCGCCCAGGGCAGGCTGCAGAGGAAAAAAGAGGCTTCTTTAGCTTGTAGTTCAGGAGGCAGAACAAGCAGGACCCAGAAGGCCTGCTGTCAGCGGCACCACTTTGGAAGCATGCCAGGGGAAGAGGTCATGGGAAAAAAAAGCAGTAGACACTGCGGGCCGATTTGGGCTTTGCGAAGAACTGGTTTCCCTGGGCAGGCTCCCAACTCTGCATGAGCTATTTAACCCACGCCCAGGGCACTACTTACGCACCAGTGCACTAGCAACCAAGCTCCCCACACATGAACCGCATGGGTGCAGGCGCACTCAGACCACGTCTGGACCACAGAGCACCTACTGGGCATGTGCGCTCCTAGCCTGGCCTCCCTGCCCTGCTTTTCCCACCCACCATAACCCTGCAGCCAGGACTGCATGCTTTCCCATCCACCCTTGGGAGCCACACCGGGGAGCTTCCACCCTGAGAGCTTTCCCTCTCAGAGCCCAGGGCCCCCTCTCCCTCCCTGCTGAGCAGCATCCCTGCCTACCAGCCGCTTCTCCCACACTTGCACCCCTGAAAACCAACTGCACCATGGGAAAGGTCCTTGACACTTCTATGACTCCAGCTCCTTAGAAGGCAAGAGCAGCTTATAAACAACAGCAAAGCAAACCCTCCCTAAGGGCTCTGCCCCAAGCACTGAATGAGAACATGTTTGTCTGTTTGTATTTATTTATTTATTTATTTCATACAGGGTCTCACTACACAGCTTGGACCTGTAGCGATCTTCCTGTCTCAGTCTCTGCCACCACACCCGGGTTCCATGTCCCACATAGTGCTCCCAGGGCTCCAGGGCTGGGGCTCAAACCAGTGACTTTGAGCTTGCCAGGCAGGCATTTAAGACTGCTGAGCTCCCCAAGAACATGTTTCTGAACAGAAATTCTGATCCCTCAGAACATAAGCACTGGGATGGGTGCTCCCCGACAGAAGCCCGGCTCCTGCACCCTTCAGCAGAGTGCGTCCACCCTGGGCAGGGCTGGCACCCTGAACTGCGGGCAGGGAGCCACCAGGCCCTGGGCTGTGGCAGAGGAGGGAGGCAACACATCTGCTTCTCCACCGCATCTGCTGCTCCACCTGCCGGCCACAGCCTCTTAGGCTCAGAGCTGAGGTCACCCCTCCCTCCTGACTGCGCATGCAAGGCCAGGCAGCACCACAGTCCCTGCAGCTCCACCATGTGGACTGAGAGACAAATTAGAGTTCCTTTCCAGCAGCACAGAAGGAATAAGGGCTTTGCTAACTGTGCCATGCAACTTAGATCTAAAATGTCCCCAAGGGGCTGACCAAATAGCTCAGCAGATTAAAGTGCCTACAAGCAGGTACAAGGGCCAGGGGTTCAATCCCAGGGCCTCCCGTGCAGGGTCCAACCCCAGGACATGCTGAGACAGCAATTGAGACTGGGCATGGTAGCATGCGCCTCTAATCCCAGCTCTTGTGAGGATGTAAACAAGTGTATCACTATGAATCTGATTTACTAGTGAGACCATGAACACCCTGTAGACCCTTCCCTAAAATACAAAAAAAAAAAAAATCTAGAGTCTTTAAAATGTCCCCAGGGCTTGGAGGACAGTTGGGTCGAGGGAGTGCCGTGCTCATCTGTGGATCCATCCGAGGAGAAGGTCAGCTGTCCACTGCTGTTGTGGGGGAGGGGGCATCTGGAGGGAGCAGGCCCCAGGGCAAGCACTTCACCCCAGGGATGACAATCCTGCTGCTGCTACCTCTGAGCCAGGCAACCAAGCACTGAGGGCCCCAACCAGGGGCCCAAACAAAGCCCCTTCTCCTTACAGCCTTGGCTGGCAGGCATTGTGTCCCCATGACCCAGAGGCTGACTTATAACTAACTCTGCCCTCTGAACCAGAAAAACAATTCTTAAATAATAACACCATAAAAATTCTAGAATTTCCACATGCTGGAAAATTCCATAACAAAGGTCAAAATACAAAGGACAAAGGGAGAAAAAAAATGTTTGACACAAGCAAAAACTCCTTTTCCTTGATATGTGAGGCATTCCTAGAACTTCTTAAGGAAAAATCTACTCATATCGTGTGAAAATGGGTAGGGAGCTAGGCAAAGAAATCCCGGTGATTCTTAAACACACATAAATATTCAGTTTCATAAATAGAAGCACAAGTTTAAACTCCTGATCCAGAACCAGAGTTTGACAACACACTGGGCAAATGACAGGGGTGTGAACTGGTACCAACCCATCTCAGGGGACTTTCCCTCTCAGATAATGGTTGCATGTGGATATGATTAATTTCTACAAGGTAATTAATTCACTCAGGGCACTGTTGGTGGTAACAAAAGTTGTGCAACGCCTCTGATATTCACTAGTAGGTACCTAAGAAGTAATTTATAGTGCGTCCCGGCAGTAGACCACCAAGCAGCATAACAAAAGACGGAGGGGACAGGGCTTCATGTGAGTGACTTTGGAAAGTGGGAAGACACATAAGCAACAAGGGTTGGGGGAGTCATGATCACTTGGGGGAAAGAGAGACCAATGAAGATGGGATCCCAGGGTTGTGTCCTAGGGCATGCACCTCCTTTGGAATCCTGGTTGGAGAATCGCATGTGCCAAGGAAGGAAGGAACAAAGAGAGAAGGATTAAGGAAGTAAGGAAGACACAGCCAGCACTCCCTGCAACAGGGGAAGGGCTGGGGATTAGGAGCAACCCCAGTCCCTATCTAAACTCTCACGCCTCTGACTCTCCAGGTAGTCCCTGGCACTCCCTGAAGCAGCGCTACTTAGCAGGGGTGAGAAGGCTGGAAGCAGAGGGGGCCACCTCAGGGCAGCCTTCCGAGGGGACAGGTGAACCAGGTTTCTGGTGGTGTCCTGGATATTAGTCCTGGTACTCATAAGCTGTCCCTTAAGTTCCTTCCTCCTTTTTTTTTTTTTTTTTTTTTTTGGTGGAACCAGGTATTGAACTCAAGCCCTTGTGCTTGCTAAGGAAGCACTTATTCCACTGAGCCATCTCCCCGGCCCAGCTGTCGCTTAAGTGATCAAACCCCTAGCGACACAAGTTGTATGACAGACCCCACCCAGGTTCACCCACAGTGATCTGCAGACCTCGATTCACCCCAACAAACCAGCACCACTCATAGTTAGAAGAGGTCCTGAGTCTCCACTCCAGGATACTGGGTCCTATTTAACCCACTTGAGGTCCTTTACTACATGATCTTAACCTGGGGCCCAGGGTCCTTCAGGAGTATAAGCGGGCTGCAAGCATTCTGGAGCCTTGGTACCTGCATGCTTGGAGGGGAAGAGGACTCGCAGAATTCCTCAAATGACCAAGGAATCCTATACCTCAAAGATATCAAGATGCACAGAATTCCAAAGCTGTTAGAAATGCCCAAACCTGCATGCTTTATGCCTGCATGGAAGTGCTAAAGAGAATTCCAGTGTTATGTGCAGTCACTATACACTAATGCAAGAGTTAAAATGTAAGAGGAAAATATAAACTATAAATGGTAAAAACTCTGCATCCCTTGAATTTAAAAATTTAAATACAAAAACTGCAAACCTCATGCCCCATAATCAGCCCATTAGACATTCTGGGACACTGGGGCTGCACAGGGGAGATGACCAGTGAGTCAGGGCTGCAGCCCAGCTCTGCTCACTCCAATTCAAGGGTTGCCTGGAGCCTCTGACTCACCCAACAGGCAGAGCACGGGGAAGCGGGGGGCCGGGACCTGGTAGGTGGTGACAGAGCCTCGCCTCCTGCTCCTGGTTCTGGCCGAGTTCCTGGAACATGGAGCTGAGCCCAGCGACAGTGCCCTTCTGGATGGCACCCAGTGAGTGGCGCCGATACTCATCTCGGGCATGCTGAGCTCGCCGGCTCCTCTCCTCATCAGCCGCCTTGATCCTGCGCACTGCAAAGGGAGAGACACGTTGGCCTTGACCTGCAGCCCAGGTTGAGCACTGCACAGGCATGGCCAGGGCACGGTTCAGGAGGACTCGCCCGACATGGGATCCTCTGAGGCGGACATGGTGGGGAGGGGACGTTGGGGAACTGTCACTGCTCACTCACGAGACTCCACACACATTTCTCTTGGGCCTTCTGCCTTTTTGTGTTTCTGAAGGCAGAGCCCTGTCACAAGCACGTAGCCTGTAAATGTGTGTGAGAGTGTGGGTACTGCTGCTATGATTACTTCTGAAACTGATGCACAAGCAGGAGGGACACAGTGAGAGCTAGCAGCCTGGCAGTTCCTGTGATCAGCTAGCAGGGTGAAATCACCGGTTACAAAGGTGGGTTGATGACCAGCAGTTCCTGGAGCTTGGTGCAATGCACACCAGGCATCCTGCATGTTCCATTACCCTATTGTGGTTACAAGGGACAAGAAAGTAATTACAAAGCCAAGAAGCAGTTTCAGAGGTAGGCAGTTCCAAAAGAACAGTTTTAAGGGCTGTGAGATAGCTCAGTGGACTAAGCATCTGCTAGGCAAGCACAGGGACCAGAGTTCAATTCCTAGTACTGCAAGCCACATCAAACCTGCCCCCCAAGGCATGCTGAGTAGGCCACTGAAACAGGGTATAATGGCCTGTAATCCCAGTGCTGGGGAGGCTGAAAACAGGAGGATCACTGCTAGCCTGAGCTGCATAATGAGACACTGTACCAAATACATATAAAAAAAAAAAAGAGTTTTAAATACACAACAATTTCTCTCATACAGATTTCACTTCCAAGGCAGGGCTGGTATCTGTAGGAATAGGTTAACTCCTGCAAAGCAGAAGCTCTCCTGTGTCCCCTCCCTGCCTCTCTTGCTCTTCTAGTCAGCAGGTCAAAATAAAGCTCTTTTCTTTCCTAATTCCCCAGGGCCAGGTGTTCCAGCACTGCAACAGAAGATGAACTAGAATGCATAGACATTTTTCAAAGAAGGGAGGAGGAGGAGGCCATTCCAGGGCCCCCGACCCACCCAGACACTAAGGACCCTAAGAACCCCAGGAAACCTCACACTATGGCACAGGGCCTATGGGGTCAGATGTCCTGGACAAATTTTGTGGTCCCCACACCATGAATTAACCTTACAGCTCATGTCCCACAGGCACTGTTGGCTGTGGGGTCGACTGAGCCCTAGGGAGACAGGGAACCACAGACAGGCTTTTCTGCTGGCCCACCTGGCCTGGGACAACACTTCATCTTTCTGGGTCTCAGTTTTCCCTCCCTAAAGAAGACATTTCCAGCTCTAGGTGACCACACAGTCCAATTATCCTGGAACCCCATCCTTGGAGCTCTGGCATTCCTTGTCTTCTGACCCAGATGGCACTAAGTGTGTCCTTTGCAGAATCCCCATGAGCAGCACCACTGCTCCAGAGTGCTACCAGTTAGATGATGTCTTTCTACTTCAATGCTTTCTGGTGTACTCAGCACTCAGGTGTGTTGCACCCCCTGGGGCTACCACTCGCACATCTCCAGGCACACCAGTGGGGTCACATAGTTGAATGTGACATCTTCACCTCCTTGCTTACAGACAGGAGGCCAGGCAGGCTCTGGGGGCGGGGCTGCCGGTTTTCCTGGTGTCAGTTGCTTGCTGGGCTGGAGCAGAATATAGCACCATCCTGACCTCCAAGAGCCTGAGGCCAGGATCCAGCCCTCTGGGTACAGTGGTGGTGGTGTGGGGAGGGTGCTACAGCCCAAGAAAGGAACATATGAGGTTCAGTCAAGCAAGGGGAGGGCACAGGAGGCCCAGACACAGAGACTCAGAGGCCCTCCAGGACAGGGTCAGCCTGGCCACAGAGACGAATCCCAAAAGGTCAGGGGCAAGGCCCAAAGGACAGAAGAGGCAGTGTAGGAGAGCAGTGCCTTCTATCCTAGGAGTCTCATGCATCCCGAAGACGTGACCAGAGGCCCTTGCATGGTTTCAAACACAGAAGCAGGGTGCTACTTGCACTTTTAATAGACTGACTGAGCTACAGTTCTGAGAACCAACTGAGAGGAACAGGAAACAAAGACGTGGAAAACAGAAACCCAAGAGCAACAGGGTCTAAGTGAAGACAGTGTCTGGAGGTGGCAATGGTTAAGTGAATGGACACAGCAAGCAGCAGCTAGGAGGTGGGAACAGTCCCCTGGGCAAGTTCTTAGCAGAGGGAAAGCCCAGAATGACAGTGCCTCAGTTCTGTCTTTGACAGCTGCAGTCACACTAGCAGAGAGCAGAGCTCTAAAGGCCAGAAGGACCCGCGTGTGCCTGGAGGAGGAAGGTCAGCCTGGCACCTCAGGACTCCAGCTGCTGCCCCCCAGGCCCTTTGTCCTGATGCTCCCTGACCCACCAGGGAGAAGTCAGAGGGTAGCAGACCCTGCAGGGGCCTCAGCAACTTCAGCGTGGTGCCACAGAGTGCGGCTGAACATCACCAAGCACCCCCATGTCATAGGGAAGACTAGACATGCACCCAGGCTGTACTGTCTCGTGGACCCTCAGGGACCCTCCGGACATGTGGACTGAGAATCCAGAGGAGGGGGCCCAGAGTGAGCTTTACAAAAGCCCCGAAATACTGCCTTGTGTGGGGCAGGATGTGAGACACCCAGTGTAGGCCTGCTGCAGGAGCCATGCTGGTGGGGTAAGGAGGGCTGAGAACAGGGCAGGGTGGGGACTGGAAGGAAAGGTGGACAGCTGCAGGGGTGGGGGGTAGACACCTGTGGGGGTGGGGGGTGGACACCTGTGGGGCAGGGCACAGAGATACATGGGTATGGGGAGCCCTCCAGGCCCTGGGGAAGGGAGCACCCAACCCCTGGAAGCTCAGCTCTCTGGGGAGCCAGTGGGTTTGATGCCAAAGATAGTGAACCCTGAGAGACGGATTTCAGGGGAAGAAGAGAGACTCCCCTCACACCTGGGGTCCAAGTATTCCATGTGGCTGAGTAGGGCAGATCATAAGTTCGAGCCCTGTCTGGGCAATGGAGAAATTCAACAAGATCCTATCTCAGAATGTAAGAAATTAAAACTGGGTTGAGAATGTGGCTCAACCCCTGATTTAAAAAAGAAAAAGAAAAGCAAGCAATTCATTCCAGCAGGCTGAGGGAAAGGCTCCTATTACAGCTTCAGTCAGTGTGGCCTAGGTCTTGATTCCACAGCCTGGCGACAGCTGCTGACAGTGCCTCCCTATGGCCACCTGGCACAGCCGCAGCAGCCCTGATCTGGGAGGGAAGGAAACCTCAGCTGCCAGGTGCAGCTAGCATGATTTCGAGCTGTGGCCCAGAAGACATAGTACCCAGAGTTCAGGCTGCTCTTCCCACTATAGACAGGCCCAGATTTATGGTTTGACTTGGAATTTTTGACTTCAGATGTGAAAAAGCTGTAGAGTGCAAATAGAAATCATGCGACAACCTTGGATTTGAATCTTTTGCAAAGCCGGTGGCTGCAGCTGGAACCAACCTGGGGGGTGCCAGGCTACCGCACCCATGCAGCCAGGTGACCATAAGGGCGCTATGCGCTGAACTGGGTGCCCTGCAGCATGGGTACTGAATCATTCTCCGGCCACCCTCTCTCCCACTGAGGACAGGTTTATGACCACCACCTAGTCTGGGTCAGGAACAGCCTTAGTTCTGTGCCAAGGGGAATGGGGCCACAGCCCACGCATCAGTGCTGTGTAAGCCCACCTTCTGCAGCATTTGTTAGCTTCATTTCCAGCCTCACACCCTGACCTACCCACCCTATCTCCAGGCCAGCATCCTTGCACACACGTTGGCTTCCACTGCCCACAGCACTTTAGAAAATCAAGGGCTCTCCCCAGATTCCCAGGGAAGGCCAGCAAACCAACATCCAGGGACCTGGTCCATACCTGGCCTCAGCCATATCCACTGTCTGCAAGAAGGGATAAGGGGCCTGCAGGCCCCTGGCTCAAGCTGCTCCCCAGACCACACCATTCTTGGGGTCAGAGGCAAGGCTCAGTCCCTCAGACAGCTCCAAACTGAACAATAATAATAAGCATCCCATTTTTAAAGTAATGTCCCTTGCCCAGCCATGCTGGCTCGTCTCTGTGTCTCTGGGCAGTTAGATGCCCAGAACTCCTCCCCCCTACAACATCACAGTTGAGCAATGGTTGCATGAAGCTCTGTGCACAATCTAATCCTGGATCCTCAGAAGCCAAACTCTGCTGTAAATGAAATAACTAGTTCTGTACTCAAATGATAGGGGACAGGATAACTCCCTTTGTTTCTATGCTGGAGAATTTAATTTGGCTAATTTATCAGAAACTGATAATGGCCATGTTAATGGCCAACTCTGTCTGTCATATTAAATTAACTGAGGGGCTTTGCTGGATTTGAATGACAGGCTACAGCTTCTTCAAGAATCAGGGACCTGAATAGCCTCATCATTTTCGGTTCTCCTGGAAGACCTTTTTTTCCTTCTATGTGCACAGGGAACAGTAGTCACAGCCAGGCTGCACCTGAACCAGTGATCTGCATAGTCCATGCCAAAAGGGAAACAACCCACTTCTTAATTTTCCATCCAGCTGCTGAAGAGGAAGGAGCCCTGTTCAGCTAGGGTGTATTTTTGCATCCTTGTTCCCCTGCCTTCCTCCAAAGAGCCTCTACACTGCTTGATGAACTCCTTTCTAAAACAGGAAACAGACCGACTGGCAAGCATATCTAACTAGGAAGTGTCAGAGCCAGGATAGCCTTGCTTTGTCACTATGCCGATTGCTGCCCTATAAACCTTTACCCAGCCACCTTTCTCCATGCCCCCTTCTGCCACTGTGAGTTCCTCGTTAGTGCCCGTCCCACTTGACTTTGTGGCCTTGCTTCCCCTACCCCCACAGGAGCTCCAGCCCAAAGTCATGTTCTCACACACACCATTGCCATGCCCAGGCTCCCACTGGCTTGAGAATGGCCCTGAGGTCCATACATTCCAGGAAGGTCGCCAGAGCATGGCACTGTCAACCGCAAGAAGAACCTTAGACATCAGCCCTCGCAGGACTCAGGAGGTCATGGAGGAGCCACCCTGAAAGGGGCTGAGGTAGCTCTTGAGGGACCCTGAGTCAGTTCTTACAGGAACAAGTTATAATAAAAGAGCAAGACTGACCCTATGCCAGAGACACCAGCCTGAGCCACACACACACACACACACACACACACACACACACACATATCACCTGCCAAGGGTTTTGGCACATGAATGAAGCAGACAGAGACCAAAATCGTCATGCAAATTAGGGATCGGAGTTCAATGAGGACAGAGCCCAAGAGGTTGGTGCGCCTCTGCTGAGATTACAGCATAAGTAATGAGACTGCAGCAGGAAAGGGGGGAAAAAATTCCCACGCAGCTGACCTACTGATATAGGCAGAGCTTGTGAACTTCGGAAGAAAGCATTTAGGGTGGCTCCCAGGACAGTAGTGCAGGGTTAATAAATAACCTCTCCTAAGGTTACTAAGGCTGCTGGTCTGGGAAAGAAATTGAGGCAAGAATCACACAGCCCTCAGCTGCAGTGTTTGTCCAGGTACAGAGATACCAGGCATCAAGGTCTGTTTGCTGGCTTCAACTCTGGCTGTGAAATGGGGGAGTGTTTCTCTCAAGATGCCAAAGGGAACATCTCTCCCAGCTATAGGTCTTGGATTTTCTCATATTAATATTTGCCAGTTATAAATTAATCAGAGCCCTTCTGGCTCAGGCTCAACTTCATATTGTTTTCTGACCTCCTATCTCCTCACCATACGATTTCTCTCTTGCCACCAGCGGACTCCTCCACCTGCTATTTGGACTTTCAGCTTTCAAAACAGTGAGCTGAATAAGGCTTTTTCTTTGTGAAGTTCCCAGCCTCGGGTATTTTATTATAGCAATGGAAAAACCTTGCCTTGACAATGATGTTTCTTCTGCTCTGTCACTTGCTTTAGCCAGCATTCCATTGTGGAGACATATCTGACATCCACCACTTAAAAGAGGAGAGGTTTAGGGGCTGGGGAGATAGCTCAGTAGAATAAGCACTTGCCTGGCGAATGCAAGGGCCTGAGTTCAATCCCTGGTTACGAGAAAAAAAAAAAAAAAAAAAAGAGGAGAGGTTTAATGTGGCTTATATGTTCAGTCCACAGTTGGCAGCTCCAAGGCAGAAACATAGCAGAGGGTGTGGTGGAGTGAAGCTGCTTAGTTCATAGCATTCAGGAAGGAGAGAAGAACAGTGCCAAAGGGGAAGAGATGAGGGACTTACTCAGAAGTGTGCATCGCCAACCCGGGTCCATTTCAGAGCCAACTGAGCTGTAATTCTACCCTGACTGCCACAACACCCGTTGCTTGTCATACTCATTTTCCTATGCCAGATGCTACCTCCTTCACAAGACCTTTCCACATACCCTCCCATCTCCAAACGGAATTACACGGTGTGTGTCTGACTCAGACCTCCAATGGGACCTCCACTCCATGCATTGTAGTAACCTGCCTTGGGAGCTTCTGAGACTCTTAAGGAGAAGAATTATGTCTAGCATACCCTTGACATGCAGGAGGCCCGCGATCCATGGATAACACTGCTCTTCCTCCGTGTGCCTGAGTCCAAGGACGGGCCTCTCCCCAGGTGCAGGACCATGGAGGAAGGCACTGTGGGCACGATCAACATTGCCTTGCTCTCTCCGCACCAGCTCTGAGCTCTGATGGGGACAGGGCCCTTGCCTGCCTTTATTCCATTGATTCAAACAAATTTGTCATTGAAAAGTGTGTGCGGGATTTCTGCCACTTTAGCCATCACCACAGGGGATGCCTGGCAGGATATTTCAGAAACACCAGGGAAAGCATCACTGGGCATCATAGCTTTTATGGGAGAATCCCTGTGTGTAGTGTCATGATTGAGATCTAAACTGACCCCCAAAATTCCCACGCACTGAGAGGTGTGCTATGGGAAGGCAACTGGATCGCAGAGGTGCCTCAGTCATCCTGGATTCGCCCACCAATGTGCAGAGGTAACCAGGAAGGGTGCATTTCTCTCCCTGGCTCTGCTCCTTCATCTGATTCCTCGCTGCCATGGGGCAGGCAGCTGTCTTCTGCTGCGCCTTTCCACCTTGGAGCCAACCAACCATGAACTGAATCCTCTGAAAACTGAACTAAAACTAAATTTCTCTCCCTTTTCACCTCAGCAGCAAGAAAGTGACTGATACACTCAGGTATTCTGGGAGGCTGACACACATAGCCCACATCCTGTGCTTGGCATGCTTAGGATAGAACCCATGTCCAGAAGTAAGGACAAAGAGAACTTTTACTGGAGTACCTCCCAACCCGCCTATGGAGTCTGGACTTCCATTTATGCTTCTATAAGTCAACTGGAAATACTGAGACTCACTGTATTCTAAGGCTGTCCTAAACATATAAGCAATAAATGTCCTACAGCTTTGTGAACTCTCAGGGGTTGGGACATTCTTCTAAATTTAGTGAAGACTGGTGTTTAGTACTATTTAGAAATTCTTTTCTAGAGAATCAACTCCTGTGGAAATGCACAAGAAAGAGTTGCAGTGCCTCTGCCCAGCACTGACCACTGAGCAGAGAAGACAGGCCCTTCCCTGTGCTTCCAACACTGAAGCATCATCCCAGAGCCCACTGTGGATAACAGAAAGCTTGGAGCACAACACTGGCATGTGTAATGTTGGCTCTGAAGGGATCTGGGTGCTGCACAGCAAGCCCCAGGTCCTATGGTCGATGTGGTCAGCAGGTAAAGGAGGTCACAATCCTTAACACAGACTCCATCAGCATTTCCTCCAGGCCTGAGAGCACAGCTTGCCCAGATAACAAGAAATATAGACTGAAAAGCAAAACTTCACAGTGATTCTAACTGCACAAACATGTGGTTCATAGTCAATCTCATTCCAATAATGGGTTCTTCTCAGAATCACTGTGCTGTCTCCCACGAGCCACCAGCAGGACCCTTCCTGTCACATGCTCTTAAGCAGGAGCTGAAGGTCTTCACAGAGTCACTGCCTGATGCTATGGAGGAGACGTGGAGACTCTGCTCACACTGCCTGGATGGCCCAAAACTCGGCTCTGCCCAGAAGACAGGATCTCTCATGGTGCAAAGACCGCTCAAGGAAGAAAGGAAGTTTCCTAAGGGAAGACAAGCCCAAGCAGAGAGCAGCTATGAGGCCAGGGCAATAGTGTTCAAAGGACATCATGCAGAATTCAAACAGCTTTACGGAAGGGTCCCTAGGGTCACAGAAACCAGGGCATCATGAAACCCTCATTTCCTTCACCAGAGCCATCTGATGAACTTGCCTTACCATCAGGCTTCTGGACCAGCACCAGCCAAACGCGTCTTTGGGGAGATGGTGTGGTTTAGGGTTTTTTCGAAGGGGAACAACATAATACAAGACACATTTTGTGATATTGTTTTATACTGAATCACCCAAAGAATTATATACAACAAGTTCAGGAAACCTATCCACACACCAAACACTAAAGAATCTAGCTGAGGACCTAGAGCTCATAACAATGCCTTCCACACATCCAACTGGAGGCCTAGCGCCCTCAACAAAGTCTCATACAGGTCCATTTCATGGATCTGTACTGGAAAGGCCCAAACAAAGGTCAGTGGTGGGAGTTAGGAAGTCTGTGCGCAGGATGAAGGGTCTTTGCTAGCAGGCTGATGGATCTAAACTGGAGCTAGGAAGCAATGCCCATGGTAAGCACCAGAGCTCCCCCAAAGGTACCACAGCCATCCTCAGGAACAGTACGGTCCAGAGTACCTCAAGCAATGAGGAAAGCTGAGTTTTCATCAGGAAAACCAATGCAACATGCTTCTCCATGAGCTGAGCATGGCACCATCTTCCCTCCAGAGCCAGGAAGCAATGCTCAAGGTAAGGACCAGAGCTCCTCCAAAGTTCATCAGGAAAACCAGCATGACAAAGTCCTCTAAGAGCACAGCTCAAGAGAACTAGCAGCTTCCAACAGCTTCTCCAAACAGCATCACTAGCAGCATTTTGGCAGCTTCTCCTGTTCTGCCTTTATGCTGCTGGCAACAAACTTCAGGCGGGCCTCCCATACCCAGCACCACGCTAGTTTAATTCAGCTGGATGTAATAAGTTGAACACCAGTTAGAAATCCACTATAGGAGAAAAGAGAGCCCTGCTTCCCAGCATTTTTGTGACCACAGCTGCAAGTCAATAGGAAGAGGAAACACGTGTGGGCCTGGTTGAGAAATGATGCTCACATCATGCTAACATAGATGCTTCGAGACTTCCCCACACAGGATGGTTGCTGTGGGCCTGGACACATAGGAATGCCAAAGCACAAGAGGCCTGGGGGTATCTGGTCAAGAACAATGCATTACTCAGCTTTACCACTGCTGGAAGAAACTACTTGACACCCATTGTTTATAGAAGGAAGGTGTATTTTCCACTCAGGTTTCAGAGGCTTCAGTTCATGATAAGCTGGCACATCATGGTGAGAGGGTGTGGCAGAGGACATCTCACTTCACGGCAGCCACAAAGCAGAGCCAAGTGAAAGAGCTCCAGAAATAGCCATGCCCTCCCAGTGCACGTCCCAGAAGGCTGCCTTCCCTGGGCCCCAGTTCCTAGGAGCACATTAAGCCAAGAATACCAGGGGATTGATCACTAATGAATAGTGTCGGCAGGGTGCAGTCACCGCTCCCGGAGTCTCTTAATCCAGTCAGTTTGACAAGATTAACTGGCACAAACATCAATACTGAGAATCAGGAAGAATATTGGTCTCTTGTGTATTGCATTTGCCTCTGGGCTAGTCAGCCTTCCATTGCTGTGGCAAAATACCTGAAAAAAAAAAAAAAATGAACCCAAAGGAGAAAGGTCTCATTTTGGCTCACAGTTTGAGAGCAAAATTTGAAGTCCCAATCCAAAAATGGACGTCTGAGATGAAGACACACTTTTCAGAGGAAGAAATACAAGAAGCAAATTAATACATGAAAAAATACTCCACATCACTAGCCCTTGGTGAAATACAAATTAAAACAATACTGAGATAAAAACAGCCCTATCATTGGCCTCTGGTGAGGCAGGGATGATGGTAGAAGCCCATGGCCAAGAAAAGCTATCCATCCTACAACAGCCAAAAGCACAGAGAGACTGGGGAGAAGTCTGGGAACAAAACCTCATCCCGGGGCTGGGGAGATAGCTCAGTAGAATAAGTGCTTGCCTGGCAAGTGCAAGGGCCTGAGTTCAATCCCAGGTTCTGCCAAAAAAATTAATAAATAAATAAAACAAACAACAAAACCTCATTCTGGTGGTCATGCCCCCCTAACCAACTCTCTTCAAGTAGGCCCCACTGCCTAAGTTTCCGTCACTTCTCTTTTAGAATTATGACTCTATCAATGGATTAATCCACCAATGAAGTTCAAATTGTCATGATCCAATTACCAAGCTCCCAGCACACGTCCCTTGAGGGTATTTCAGATCCAAACTGTAACAGCTTCATGGTGTAAAAAAAAAAAAAAAAAAAAGTAAAATATAAAATAAAAGTTAAATTTCCAATTTAATCAAGTTTTCATTTTATACAACTTTTTAACCTCCTCCTATCCTAGCAGTTGATGAGGTGCTGGGTCATTTAGAATTTTTAAATTCTAACACAAAAATAGATACTTTCCACATATCCACCTTGCCAGGAGCTCTATTATGTCTGTGAAAATGGCCCAGTAATTAAGTATTTCAGGGCTGCACTGAATTAATAGTCATCAGCTGTGAAGACAGAGAAGAAAGGGTGAACTAAGTACTCTGAAATCCTTTTTTCTCATAATCAGGGGGAACTTTAGCAAACTGTCAGAACAAACTTTTTCAGAATATCAGAAATTAATCAAAATCTTACAATAATCCAAGAGTCAAGGAAAATGGACTCATAACAAGCAAAGAAATAAATCAGTGATCAGAAAAACCTTCCACAAAGAAATCCCAAGACAAAATGTCTTTACTATTGAACTCTACCCAATATTAAAGGAAGAATTAATTCAAATTCTTCATAAACCCTTCTAGAATGATAGGAGAGATACAAACACTTCCCAATACAGTTTTGAGGCCAGTATTAATATCACAACCAGACAAAAATATCACAAGAAAACTACAGACCAATTCCTCTCACAAATACAGATATGGAAATCCTCAATAAAATACTAGCACGTTGCATCCAGTGGCGTACAAAATACATCATGCACTATGAACAAGAAATATTCATCCCTTGAAGGCAAGATTGATTTAACATATGAAACTCAACTGTGGAATGCAACATAAAAGAACAAAGAACATAATCATCTCGATGGATACTGACAAAGCATTTCATAGCGCCCAGTGGCCTTTCCTTTTTCTTTTCTTGTCTTTGTTGTTGCTGTTGTTAGGTAGGCCCTCCGTATGTGGTGCAGGCTGGCCTTCAACCTGATTATATAGCCCAGCCTTCAACTCTGAACATGCCTTCTGCCTCAACCTCCCGAGTATGGGGAATACAGGTGTATGCCCCAACACCAGGCCTGGCCTTTCATGATAAAACATGCTAGAGAACAAAGAAACTTCCTCAGCCCACACAGTCATTCACAGAAAAGCCATAACTAACATACTTACTGGTGAAAGAGGACTGAAAACTCACTCTAAAATCAGGAACAAGGATGCTTGTTTTTCTGCTTTTATTCAGCATCATATTGGAATTGCTGGTCAGACCAATTAGGCAAAAAATGAAAACAACTCATCCAGGTTAGAAAGAAATAAGGAAAATATCTCTATTTGCACCTGAAATTCTCTTGGATGTATAAAAACCATAAAGAATACACAAAACATTCAAGCTAATAAATAGATTTAGCAACATTTCATGTTACAAAATCAATATACAAAAGTCAATCATATTTTCATACACTAGCATTAAACAACCCAAAATGAAACTAACACATCAATTTCATTTATAATAGCATTAAAAATAATTAGAACTATATTTATCAAAATGAGGACAAAAGAGGGCTGGCCAAATCGATCATCAGATTAGAGCGTCTGCAAGCAGGTGCAGGGGCCAGAGGTTTGATCTGCCACACCAGCTCCACCCCTGGGACACACTATGACAGCAATTGACACTGGGCATGGTGGCGCGTGCCTGGAATCCCAACTCTTGGGAGGCTATAAACAGGCGGATCACTACAAGTTCAATCTAGTAGTAGAGATCTGAACACCCTAGACCCTTCCCTGAAATACAAAAAAAAAAAAGGACAAAAGTACACTAGATGGCTGGGGAGATAGCTCAGTAGAAGAATAACTGAACTCAGCACAAGGGCCTGAGTTCAATCCCTCGTTCTGTCAAAAACTAAAAAAATATTTATCACTTAAATAAATGATATCCAGTATTCACAAGTGCACTAAATAACTAAATATTGTTAAAAGGGTAGTATTCCCAAAATGGATCTACAAATTTAATATAATTGCTATCAAAATCCCAGCTAGAATTATTTTAGGAATCAATAATCACATCCTAAAATACATATGGATAGGGCTGGGGAGAGAGCTCAGTGGAACAAGTGCTTGACAGGGTTAAGAGTCTGATCCTTGGTACCACCATGAATAAATAAATAAATAAATAAAATATATAGGATACCTGGAATATCTAAAAGAACCCCCCCAAAAAAGAGCAATTCTGGAGGTCCTACACTTGTAACTTAAAAATTTACTAAGAATCTAAAGGGTGTGCACAGTACTGACACAAGACAGGCATAAGGATCAATGGAACAAAATTGAGAACACAGATATAGACACTTCCATTTTTGTTCAGTTGATCAAAGAAGAGGGTCAAATCCTTGAAAAAATAATCTTTCCAACAAGTGGTATTTGAACAGCTGCACCAGGTAGGAGCATTTTCCACACAGAAGTTAATTCAGAATGGATCAAAGACTTAAACATAGGAACTAGATTTTCAGTCTCTTAGAAGAAAGATAGCTGTAAATCAGGCTGACCTTGAGTGAGGCTACTGCTTGTTTAGATCTGACACAAATCATGAACGTGAAAGAAAGAGATAAAATTAAACATCATGAAAATTGAATATTTTTCTTTTAAGACAATTCAAAGAATGGGAGAATGTATTTTTTTTTTTTAAATCTCTGTTGACAGATTAATATCCAGAATGTGCAGTGAATGCCTACCCATCAACAAAACATTCGAAACTGGGCAAAGAACTTGAATGGCAATTTCTCCAAAGATAATATATGTAAATGACCACAAAGCAGATGAAAAGATGCCTCCCCTCCTGGGGCATTGGAAAAAGATACATCGGAGCCAATAGTAGCTGCACTGAACACCCAGTAGTCAGAGAAGGCTGCAGCAACTGAGGTTGACGAGCACAGGGAGGAGCGGAGTCCTTAGACACTGCTCGCATAATCTGGATCTTCACTTTGTAAGGCAGCACGCAGTGCCCCGAAATGTGCAACATAGTTATGGAACCCAGGATTTCCAGCCCTAGAGATCTACGCAACAGAATGGAAACTATAGGCTGCTACAAAAACATGCACATGAGGACTGGAGGACAGCCCAGCAGCATAAGCGCCTGCCTAGCAAGCTTAAGGTCCTGAGTTTGATCCCTGATACTGCATGCTGTGCCAGCCCTGGGACCCTGGGTGCCCCATGTCAACCCCAAAACTGGGTGTGGTGACACACATTTGTATTCCCAGCACTAGGTATGCTGACACAGGAGGATCACTACAAGTCCAAATTGTGTAGCAAGAGCCGGTATATAAATTAAAAAATGAATGAATAAATAAAATTTTAAAAGCATGCACATGAATATTCATAGCAATAATCATTCATAATAGCAAAAAACAATCCAAATGTCCATCAGCAGCTAAGCTGATAAAGTAAGATATATTCATGGATCGTAATATTCCTCAGCTTAAAAAGAAGAGTAATAATACTGCTGCAGCATAGATGGACCTTCGCACTTGCCATATGAAAGAGTATTATTCCATTTATGTGAAATACCTGCCATGGGTAAATCTGCTGGAGACAGGTTAGGTGGGGAAGGGTGATTCTCACCTGGTCCCAAGTTTCTGTTTGAGACGATGAAAATGTTTCAGAATTAGAGAGTGGTGTCATTGCACAAATTGGTGAGTTTATCAAAAGTAAGCCACTGAACCACACATTTCAGAAAGGTAAACTTTATGGTCATGGAAACACACCAATTTCTCCAAAGGGTCCACTGACTGAGTGAATCCAACATCTATGTTGGGATTTGGCTGCAAACCAGCCAACCCAAACCCACCCCACAGCCCTATAACTCTCTCTCCCCAGTGCCTCCAATCCCTCCCTTAATTCTTGAGGGCCAGACACCTCAGAGGCCCCTAGCAACAGCCTCTCTGCCTCAAGCCCAGGGAATGAGCAGCCTGGCCAGTTCTATAGCTGCTTGTCCCAATTCTCTGAGGACAGCGCAAAAAAATGCTCTTGCTTTCCCTCACTAACACTGTCTCGCAACTGACTCTGGCACTTCTCCGGGTGGCCCTGTAAGCTGTGACACCTCCTATAAACACTTCTTCCTTTTTCTTTTCAGGTTCTTAATCAGTCTTTTGTTTTTCCCATTGGTTATGCAGACGATCAGGCTTCGTTTTTACAGATCATACGTGTGCGTAACGTATCTGGGTCATTTCCACCCATCACCCTTCTTTGCGCTCACTCCTTCCTGGGTCAGTTCCAGGCCTGCACCTTTCCCACCTGATGACAACAGTGTCAGGCACATAATGAAACACCTCCTGGCAGACTGGCTCCCCCTCTTCCTCATGATGGGCTTTGCATGCCTCTGTTTCCACCACCCACACTTCCCTTGCTGTCCCCACACCTTTGAGCACACTGGACCACTGTACTTCTTGTGCTGTGAAGCTCGTGCGTCCTGTGTCTTGTGCTCTGTATGGTGAGTCCTTCCAACATAAGGGCCAAGATACTTCCTCTTGGGATCCCTGGGGCATCCCACGGAGCCTGGAATGGTTAGCAGCTCAGGAAATATAGCATTTGTAATACAAGAAATCTCCAGGACAGGCCTGGAACCCCTTGCGCATGGTGTCCCTGCCCTCTGGTTGTACGGTCGACCCAGGCAAAGACTTGTGTATGAGTGAGTGGACTGCATGCAGCCATGGGGACGCAGGGAAGCAGCAGGAGTGGGCTCCCTGGGACAAGAGCTTTACTCACACTGCTCTTCCCACTCGCGCTCCTCATGCTCGTTGCTTTGGCTGTGCAGCTGTGCCTGCTTCAGACTCCAGTACAGCTCCTTAGCCCTCTGCTCCTCCTGGCGGCGAATTTGCTCCTCTCCTCGCTTCCTCTCCTCTTCCTCTTTCCTCTAAAAAAGCACAGGGACAGAGTGACATAAGGAGACAGTAACACCTCAGGATGGAGAAGCGCCTCTGTGCTTCTACTGCAAGCAGAAACCAAGCTGAATTGCGGTGAAGAGGGCCAATGTGACCACTCCACTCTCAGGCCCTACCCATGTGGGTGGTGACAGTCACTCAAGATGAGAATCAAATGGGCTGGCACCAGGGACAAAGCTTAGTGGTAGAGTACTAGCCTAGCAAGTGCAAGGTTGGATCCTCAGTACCGGGAAAACTAGGTGGAGGAATTTGTGTAATCTGGGCTTTCCACAAAGGTAAGAGGACCCTGGGCCATGCTTGCTCATGTTTCCATTAGGAAGCAAGAAGGCAGCAGATACAGCAGGGAGCCCGGCCTTACAGAGGCCGTTCAGCAGGACATGAGCTGATACTCACCTGGGGTCAGGGGAAGGTGCTCCGAGAAAGTACTTGGGTCCCCAAATCTGTCACTTCTACCCCACCTTCAAGTTTCAAAATGGTTATATGGGTGAGGTGTGTGTGTGTCTGTGTGTGTGTGTGTGTGTGTGTGTTTCCTTTTATTTACAAAGAAGTAGCACATTAATGTGAAGCATGATGATGTTATAAGGACTTCTAATAGAAAATGACTGTCCTCAAGACTGTTTCCCCCAGGGTTTATCTTCTAGTCCTGTACATTATTCTGTAGTTCCTTTGTCTGTATCATCCATGTGGATGAGTCACGGCCAATGCTTGACCAGATTGCTCTCTGTGTGAGCTTGAGAGAAAGTTTTCTCTTCATGTGACTCTCCCCAGGCACACTTTAGAACTTCAGTCTCTTTCCTCTGTGGCTCCATAATCTCCTTGTTCAGAAAATTTGGAGCTCACTTGAGTTTCACGATGTTGCAAAAAATAAGATAAGTAAGCAACTACACTCTTAATTCACTGATAAGAGATATCTGCTAAAATATTATCTGTAAATATAATATCATGTATGCACCTTGTACAATACCAAAACGTTATGAAAATAGTTTGCAATGTATTAATTCATCAAATGTGTATGGTTAAATGGTTAAGGTGTCATGAAACTGTCTGATTGACATTTGTATTTTAATAAAATAAAAATATATGAAAAAAAAAGACTGTTTCCCCCAACTCCACCTCTCACCCTCACCCGTCCCTCTCTGCCAGCTGCCTTAGCCCTTCTTCCCGCAGCTATCATGATGCACCTAATGACTGCTACCAGGACTGAACACCCACATTTTTCTTCCCATCCACACAATAAATTTGCACCCCAAGCTGGGGTAACTCAACAATCATTGCCTGTGGAGTTCACATGGCACCAGAGAGGAGGCTGCATTCACCAGCTCTAAACTTTTTAGCTTCTCTAATATTTGCATGTATCTTACAATTTAACAGTTTGTCTTCATGGTTTTATTTATTTTTTTAATAATTTATGCCATTTTGTGTTCAGTAAACTATGGCTATAAAAAGTCTTTTTCTTTCCATTTCTTTGTTCATTTTTTTCCTCCATTACTACTTGGGTTTATGTTGTAAGTTGGACACAACTCTTCCAACAGATGCAGTAAATCCTTCCCCAGGTTGTACCAAGCATACTTTCTTACAATACATAACACAGCAGTTGTGTCTTTCCAAAGGGGAGTCCCTGCCCCTCGCAGTGTCTTCTTCCCTGATCTGGTCCCTTGCATCCCTCCTTGGCCCACCTCTTTACCTTCCCCGAGGGGAGCCCTGTTTGTCTCCTGGCCATGCCTTCATTTATTTTTATTAACGCATTCTGAGTCTTCACCTATCTGAGCATGCTGATGAGCTGCCTTCACAGGTAATTGCTCATTTAGCTGAGTGGAGAATTTGATTAAAAATTACTCTCTGAGGGCCAGACAAATAGCTCAGCTGACTAAAGCACCTGCTTCGGCAAAGCACAGAGGGCAGGGTTTGATCCCTGGCACGCCCTGCTGGCCCCACCCCAGGGACGCACCTGAGATGACAATTGAGACTGGGTGTGGTGGTGTGCTCCTGTAATCCCAGCACTTGGGAGGCTGTAAACAGACAGATTACTATGAGTCTGATCTAGTAGGGAGACCTCAAACACCCTATAGATTCTTCCCTAAAATAAATAAATAAAATTTATTGCAAAATGATTAAAGTTTTCCCACCTTCCTTGATTCCCAGTCTTTGGCTTCACCATTTTGATTATCACTCTTTTGCATAGGGCAGAAAGTTTTCTCCTAGAAGTTTTTTGGGTCTCTTGGGTGTGACATTCTGAGCTGTTTTAAATGATGGGCCTTCATGGGGGGTTTTCTTTGCTTCACTGTGTTTGGCCCTTGGATATTTTCAGTCTGGAGTCTCATGTCTGTTCAGTGCAATGTGTATTCTTTGCTTAGGATTTCATTGGTAATTTCTTCTATCTTTTTTTTCTCAGTAGGACTGCTTCTTATCAAGCACCTGTCTTGAGTTGATATTGTAGGTCCTTTATCAATTCTTTCTTGTTGCCATCTCTCATTTTCTCTGTCCTTCCTGTTTTATGTCCTGATCTATTTTGGGATTTCAAATGTAAAGTTTTATGAGGCCTTTTTGTGAGATTATTCAGGGTCTTCTCTGGCCTTCTGAACACTTCCATTCTAGGAAAAAGTAGGGGAGCAAGCTACAGGCAGGACCATCCTTAGATCTGAGCAAGCAGGGTCCCTGACCTAACCCTCACACTTCCTGAAGACCCCTATTCTGAAGTACATACCTCCTTGTAAACTTCTCCAAGGCAGCAGCAATGTTCTCCAGCCATACCCCCATCCTAGACTAGATCCAGTGTATGCTCTGGTCCCCATTTTCCCCTGGCCTCCTTGTCCTCTCCCTCATGTAAGAAGCTGACCAGGTGCCCCAAGGAACCCCAGGATTCATGTACTTGGCACCAGGGCTGTGCCTCAGTTCCAGGAAGTAACCAACAAACAGATAAATCCTGTTGGTCACCCTGGTTTCCTTATCAAAAGATCATGGAGTAAAGCTAATAGGCTCTAAGCCTTACTACAAAGACCCTGCAAAAACCTATTTGCCAGCTCTGAACACCATAAGGGAAGCCCTGTCTCTGGATCACACTGTTCCAAGTTCAGGTCTTAATGTCACTCTTTGTTTCCTGTCCTTCTTGCGTTCTCTTCATTCTGCCTAATAGATCCCTGAACCTTGCCTTTCCAATTTCCCTTCCCTCTGGTCCACAGCATCACTGAGAGAGAGTCCAGATGAAAAGAGGACAACCAGAGTGCTTCCAGTTACTCCATCATTTGCCAGTGGAGAACACCCAGGCCACAAAAGGGGACCGGAGGGTAGGCCCAAGGTAACATGGAAGCCTAGATGGTGTGATGCCTCTTGGACAACCAGGAGAAGAAAACATGTCAGGAAATGGAAACAGAGCTCAAGCTACTGGAGCTCCATAAGTAAGGTCACAAAAGCCACCCAAGCTGCTGGACAAGGCTCCTGGAAGAGATAGCAAAGTTTGGCACCACAGGAGGCAGTGGAGTTGACCACAGGCAGCTGTTGTCAGCCACTCAGGACACTCATATGCTGTAAAAAGGAAGCGAGGTGGGGAGAATCAGCTGGAGAGGAGTGTGGAGTTAAAAGAGGTGTGGGCGAAGTGGCTGAGGCAGGAGCATCGCGGATTTGAGACCAGCATGGGCAACTTAGTTATGTAGCAAGACTCTGCCCCAAAATAAAAGCTAAATCAGAGCTAGAGATGCGGCTCCATGCAAAGGTCTTAGGATCAGGCCCCAGAAACACAAATAGCAGCAGCAGCAATACACGCAGTAAGGATATGGAAGGGGAGGTGAGGGGAGAAACACCACAATAAAGTTAACGATGGATGGCCACCTGGAGCCCCACCCTCTGAGGTTCCAGAATGAAATAGGCCAAGTGTCACCTCCAAGGCCTACTCCACTCTCCTCAGCACTCAGCACTGCGGAAGCCAGGCCTCAGCCAGCACACGAGCAGCAAGCTTCCGGGTCCTTCCCAGGGCTCCCGACCTCCAGCGCCCCATGCACCAGTGAGGCAGCGCCCACTGCTGGTCCCACTCCCTGGGACAGATCCGGAGCACTGGACTGAGCAGGGCTGCAGGAATACAGCATCCAGCACACAGCTGAGCCATAGGGAGTTGCTCCTTCTCCACTGTAGAGCGTAAAGAAGACAGATCCACACTCAGGATGCCCCTTTCCGGGTCCCCAAAGGTTGCCTCCTGTGTTCTGTGTTCTGCATTCACTCTTCTCTTTATGCTTGGGGTTTCTCATATGAAATAAGCTATCAGATATTTGATGTCCTGTATCTGAGTTATCTCACTTGGCCCTGTGGTCTCAAGGGGCATCAGTTTTCCTTCAAATGACTCAAGTTTATATTACTTTCTGGGGACATAGGAAGGAGAGGAAGGGAAAGATGTGGCAGGTGTCACATACCAGTTACTCAAGAGAATATAATTACTATATATGGTACACATATACTAACAAAAAAAGAAACTAAAAAGCAGATTAGGTTAGTCTGAGTAAAAGAAAACGACCTAAAACATTAACTAAATATGCATTACATATTCAATTTCATAACATACATATTACACACATAATAGAGGTGTTTCAGGGTCAGTGCCATCCCTAGTGTCAGCCTAGAGGAGGTCACCTACCCTCTGTGCATGCTGCTTGTGTCCAGATTTCTCTTTCTTATAATGACCCAGTTATATCAGTCCCACCTACCCTAAAGATTCCTCTTTACCATATCCTGTTTCCCTGAGTATAAAACCTAGCTAGGAAGTAATCAGCCTTGAAAATTGAAGATCAAAATGCCAGCCCCAATCATCCAGTCCTCGCCTTCCCGCCCTCCTGCCATCACTGTTCTCTTGTGCACTGGCTCCTCCGTGAGATGGACAGGACAACGACAGGATGGTTGGGGCCGACATTTTTGATGTCTAGTTTTCAATGAGAAAACCCAGTTAGGTCTTATTTTCACAGAAAAGGGTGAGTTTGCTCCGTAAAGAGCCTGTCTTCAAATATATTTATTTCTGAAATACAGAGAGCTAGGATTTCCCAGTACTGTATATTTGGGGAGACCCAAATTCTTCCTATAACAGGGAGGTTGCTCTCCAGAGAAGGGGCCTGGCTGGTCCTATGGACAGGTGGTACCTCAGCACCACAAGCCACCGAGCCACCGTGTGGCTCCTGCTCCTCCCTGCTGTGATTAACCCAACGCAGACAGTAAATGCTAACCTCACCATCTGCTCATCCAGTCACCTCTGCACAAGACACCACAGGGAGCCAGAGCCCTGCTTCGTGCTTCTCTCTCCATGGAAAATGACTGGCCACTTACTGTGACAAAGGCAAGCTTTGCCCAAGGATGTAATGACAAAGAACACACTTTGCACCCACAAATAAACCAAACTGCATCATTCTTGTCAAGGTCTTGCTAAAGTGACTCAATGCTCAGGGATAAAATTGCCTAGACCCCACTGCTGGTGAAGCTATCAGAATCCTTTGGCCAATCTGACATCACTGAAGAAAAGCCCATTTATTTAGGTTTGGCAGCCCAGGGACAGCGCTCGCCTTCCACCGGAATGAGAATCGCCTTACCCGGCACTCAGAGCTCTCTGAGCTGTCCAGCTTTTTTATCTGCCTTCTCCTGGTAACCCATCAGCAACAGCACACCAGCAGAGCCCTCAGAGGCCCAGGCCTCTTGTCCCCAGTGGAAAGTGTCCCCAACACAAATAAGGCATTCTGGTGGTGTTCAGCCAGCCCTGATGACACAATTGTGCTCCTCCAGGTGAGGCACTGCCTTAGGCCAGGGCAGGGGCTGTCTCATTCATGGATTCCTCCACCTCCACTTCACACTCAGTACCCAGCAGGAAGCAGGCACTTCCCAGCTACTGAGTGGGAGGTGGGTGACTGGTGAGCCATACAGGAAGCACAGGGTTTGCCTGACCAGGGAGAGGGTAGGCCACACCTCTCCTCTCTTGTCTTTATTCATGCCAGCCTTCTCAGGAAGGCATACAGTGAAGTCTAAATTTTCTAGGAGAAAACTGAGAAGTAGAGAGATTTCCTCCCACATACAATCTTGTGGGGAGTGAGGCAGTGGTGGGTTCTATGACTGGAAAGAACAGCCTTCAGAGGCTCAAGTGAACTCCAACTTAAGGGGAAGAAAAACTAGGGAGTGGCCTCAGGTAGCAAATGGAGAGAAGTTGAAGGCAGTGGCATCATACCTGCCCTTTCAGGGAAACTGGGAGTAGGGACAGAGAGAAGGCTAAGAACCCGAAGCGGACAGCAGGAGCCTCCCGGAGCCCTGTCCTGTAACTTGAACAGAGGAAGTGTACAGAGGCAGCCTTACGGTTAAGGAGCCAAGGTGGGCGGCTGGCCAGATAGCTCAGCAGATTAAAGCGCCTGCTTAGGCAGGCACAGGGACCGGGGTTCAATGCCTGTTGTGCCCTGTGCCAGCCCTGCCCCCGCATCAAGCTGAGATAGCTACCGAGACTGGGCATCCCAGCACTTGTGAGGCTGAAAAACGGGAGCATCACTATGAGTCTTGATCTGTGTAAAGAAGCCCTATAGACCCTTCCTAAATACATTAAAAATAACAATAATAAGTCAAAAAAAAAAAAAAAAGTGCAAGAAGTCAAATTGTGTCAGGGCCCTGTTTTTTTATCCTGAAGGAGCTTCTCATATGCACCAGTCACTACCAAAAGCTTTCTCTATGCAGACTCCCAGCTGTCTTTTTCCTTTCCAGTCCTAGACTGCTGTGTTCACTTCTGCCACCGTGCAGCCCACACCAGAGTCAGGTACTCCGTTCTCAAGTGAGCTGCTCCAGAAAGTCACAGCAAACAGCCTTTTACACGCTTTCCCTAACAAGCGTGACTCTTACGGTAGCCCTGTACCAGACACCGAACGGTCTCACGGGGACACCATGTTCACAAACTGCCATGGAGACCCAGGCCATCGGGGCCTCCAACATTTTCTTTCCCGTGTTCCCAGATCTGCAGCTTCACAAGTTCCCACCTTTCCCAGGTGGGCACCAAAACGGGACCCTCCCCTTGCTTCCCCCTAACAGCAGCAGCCCATCCCTGCACATGGACCGCCCTTTGCTGGCCCGCAGCCCTGGCTTTCCCAACAATGCAGTCAGCGAACAATCACTTCCCTTGCTCTCCTCTGGGTGACTCTTCCACCACCCACATTAGCATTGCAAAGCCCCTCATAAGGCACATAGCATAGAGCAAGGCAGAGAGAGAGAGAGAGAGACAGAATTGTTTGTACTGGTATTTGAACACTAAGCCACCCCCCCCCCAGCTGCTTTTGTTGTTTCATTTTGAGGTAGGTTCTCTGGCTAAGTTGTTCAGGTTGGCTTCAAGCTGTTCTCCTCCTGCCTCAGGCTCTAGAGTCCACAGCAGGCAGGCACTACCAGCCCTGGCATCGTTTTTTTTGTAATGTGAAGCAAACATGGAACATATTGAAGTTTTTCAATTTGTGAGTTAGATAACCAGATATTTTTGTTATGTTCCATGCTTTTTGTATACTTAGATATCTTATTGAAAATTTTATTTAAAAAGTTTTAAATAGAAATTTTTTAAAATTATAGTCATTTCTCCTCTAGAGATCAAAGCTAGTCTCAAAGCCAACATTGATTTAAAGGGAGGGGAAATGAACTCTAACTCCCTAAAGGGGGAGTGGCAAGAGACTAGCCACAGCTGTGCAAACCATGGCAGAAGGATTCCCAGAGAGCGTTCCCTCTGTCTATGTTCTACCGGCATGAAGAACTCCACACAGCAACAGGGAAACACACCAAACACAAGTTTGTCAAGGAACACCCCGGCCCCTACACTGGACAGGCCAACCTCCTCCCATCTTTGATGTAATATCCCTTAAGACATCCAAAGGATCTCAGACTCAGTGATCTGAAACACTTCAACATGAAAATAAACCAAATCGGGACAACTGTCTTTACTAAAGAAGAAATGTTTCCATTTAAAAAGTTAATTTTTAAAACAAAAATAAATACATAATAACTGTAACTTCATAAATAGTAATAGATACCTGCATTGGGATCCCTGGTGACCCTATGGCCTGGCTAGATGGCCTCATTGACCCCTCCCCAGACACTGGCACTGAGAACCCTATGACTTATCACCTCTTCTATCACAGAGGTTCTCAGGAGACCATCAACCAGAAGATCTCCAGCAGTAACTGGATCCTCTGTGATCTCTTTATGAGCTGGCCCAGGACTCAGGGGCCCTGAAAGCTCCTCAGACGCTGGCACTCAGCCCACAAGGCCATGGGAGACCACGACGGAGCAGGTGAGTATCAGTAACAGAATTATTAAAACAGGAGTGGCTCTTCCCCAGCAGGCCAGGTAATCATATGCAAAATCCAACAATGTGAATCTCTCTCCACTGTGGATTGGTCAGACATGAGATTACAGAACTAGTGTTCATTTCAGTGCATGCGATGAGAATTATTGCGGCTCCCCACGGCAACGTCCCTGGATAGGAGAGGTAGTCTGTAACTCTTAGGGTTTTACCAGCAGTCTGAAAACTGAGGCTCACAGATCAAATATGGCCTCTAACTGTTGTTGCTGTTGTTTTAATGAAGTCTTATTGAAACACAACCCCGTGCATTTGTTTACATATTATCTAGAGCTACAGTTGTGTCAGAGGGCACAGCTAAAGAGTGAGCTGATGGAATGATCCTGAAGCCCAAGACACTTACCTGGCCTTTTCCAAAAACTAGTTTGCTGACACATGGGTCAGTGTCATGATCTGTGGAACTGTCTCTCAAACTGTTCAGCTAAACAGCAATGGCACAGATGATAGGCAGACTGATTGTGTGTGCGTGTGTGTGTGTGTGTGTGTGTGTGTGTGTGCATTGTGATATACATACATGTGAGAACCAGCGCCCATCTCACAAAATATTAGTACTTTGTAAATATAAATGGGAAATACACATATTAATGGCGTCTCTCTTTTATGTTCTTTGCATGTTCAGTTTTCGTTATTATTGTTGCCAACTCAGCCCACCCTGGGGGTGGGTCTGGCACAGCATGTGATGCCAGAGATCTAACTGTGGTCCTTGAGCTCTTGCCTAAGCAGGCCCCCTAGACCGCTGAGCTACCTCATCAGCCCTGAAATTTCTTTAAATGAAATATATTACTTGAAGAGTCAAAAACCTTTGTTTAAAACTCAAGATAATCTCCTTGCAAAAGTTATAACTCGTGGAAAGTTAAATAAAGAGAACAATAGATCAATATCTATGCACACATACACATATACATACACAAACACAATATGTGTATCAACACTTACAATACTGCAAACTAATGGGGATGACCTCATTAAGAACTGCAGTGAACAATATTAATCCTAAGGTTTAATTAAAAATAGAAATGTAGAACACCCAAAACAAATAAATTTTGCCAACATTCAAAACACAGCAGTACATAATTATATATGCATTATTGAAGATGTTCAGCATTAAGTGACCAGTAAATTTTGTAGGTGTTTAATAAAAATTTAACAATGATAAAAAGCTTTGGATAACAGAAGAAATATATCACATTCCTGAAGAAGGAAATTCAATGGTTCAATACTATGAAAAGTGTCCATTTTTCATCAACACAGCTACTGTATTGAATCTATACCAGTGAAAATCACTCAGGGTTTTGTGGTTGAGGAGAAGCCTAAGCATAAAGTATTTTGAAGATTCCCCTAGCAAGAAAAAAAAATGGGTGAGGTTAGTCAAGGACATGCTGAAGGTGAAGTGCAATGATAAGTTTCATCCAAAACTATATTTTAAAGCTACAATAATTAAACAGTTAAGTGTGGCTTAAGAACATAATAAATAAAGAGATCTAAGACTAAGTAAAAAATAAAATTCCTACTAAGACATTAAGTCTAAAGGAAAAGAAGATAGACTGTTTAATAACCTAAGGTAGTTGAATGTCAATGGAGTGCCCACTTTTGACAGGTGTAGACAAAGGAAGGGTTGTAGAAAGAAAAAATCAGGATGTGTGTGTATAGACAGTACAGTTGGGATAGATAACGCTGTGCTTCTACATAATTCTATGAGAGGCAAGATCTGCACTAATGGTGGTTGGACAGGATATTATGTCGGCTTTT
>PVKA01006054.1:16901-86351 GCA_004027165.1 Ctenomys sociabilis | reverse complement strand
GTGTGCAAGATGTGTGTTTGGGGCTAGGGATTAAATCGGGGCTTTGCACATGCTAAGTACATATGCTGTTACTGAGCTCTATCCTTTGCCCTTCAAGGTGAATTTCTGTTTCTTACCACTTCCAGCTCCACGCTTAGCTCCTTTGGCCACCAGGACAGACAGCTGGTTGACCCTCTAGTGAGGTGACCCCCATGTCCAGAAACATTTTAATAGATGAATCATGAACTCTTGAGACTTTGGCATTAGTTTCTTGAACTACAATCATCTCCCCAGTTACCAAGCTCTGTTAGTCCTAATTAACCAGTTTGCAGGCAATTCTTCAACCTATCAAGTAGTGAAATAAAATAATGAGCTTAGCTGAGGAGAATTGGAAAGGCGGTGAGTTCACTGGGGAACTAGAGTTTTATTACCAATTCCACTCAGGTCTGAGCTGTAGAGGGATTTTTCTTCTCTTTTCCTTTTTTTTTTTTTTTTTTTTTGTCTTTGCCAGTTTCCTCCCACTCATACCTTGAAGTCAGGAGGATCCTGTCAGGATATTAAGATGAAAGATACTTCTATGTTTCCCTTACAGATGAGCTTGATTTAATTCATGATTATGTCCAGTTCATTTAGATGCCTTAATGATTCCATTTACAGGGAAAGGAAATCAGATGAATGTGGTATGCCCACCCCATACTCCTCTGGCTTTTGATGGGTGTCTCATCTGTTTGACATTCTCTCATTTTGCTGATGTGAGTCAACAGAAAGTGTGAGAAGCTGGGTGTGGTGCCGTGTGCCTGTATTGCCAGTGTTCTTAGAGGCTGAAGCAGGAAGTCTGCAAGTTTGAGTCAAGCCTGAGCAATTTAGCAACTCAAAAAGACCCTGTCTGAAAATAGAAACAATAAATACCAATAGGTTGGAGGTATATCTCCTTGAGAAATCCCTCGGTTGGATTCTCAGCACCACACACACTAAAAAAGTAAGGTGACAGAAAGGGAAGAAAAACGATCAGCTTGCTAAAGATCCTAACATCCTAAGTCTTTGAGAAGGTGGTGTTTCTTATCCACTCTCGTTCCACTTCTCGGCATTGCCTTATACATCAAGTGTCTCATAAATTATATCTATTGAACCCCCAGCCCTCTGGTGTTTGCCTGACTTGTGGGTCCCAGGAGGAGCTGCTACCTTTCCAATTCTTAGCTCAAACTTGGGCTGCAAGTGTGTTCCCTTGAGATGAACTGGGTCAGAGGATATATCTACAGAGTATCACTGAAGCCATGTCAGGAGTAAGGGAAATAAACCAGAAAAATGCACCTGTTCATAAAACACCCATGTTTCCTTATGACCTCAGAATTCCTAACAAGCTAGAGAATTTTCCCAAGCTTGACTTTTAGTTTTTTGAGGGTCCCATGGCTGTCTGAACCTCTTCATTCCCTGTCTCTATGAGTCCAGAGCCAACCATTTGCCAGGCTGCAGGAGCTGTCTACTGAACATTCTGCCCCTTCCCAGGCATATCCCACAAAAGTTCCCACTCTCACACGTTCACACGCTCCCCCAGGTCCAGAATTTCCCTCCAGTCACCCTACACACTGTCTTTGGTGCAACGGAGTCAAAGGGGAAGTCTGCACCAGGAGCACTGCAATGCATGAAACGTGGGAATGCAAATTCTCAGGCTCCTCCCAGACCCCCCGCATGGAAACACTAGTGTGGGTGCAGCCATCTGTGTGTCAGCAAGCCTTGCATGGATTCAGCACTCTGAAGTTTGAAAAGCACTGGTGTTGAGAATCCAGTTCAAGTGCAGCAAACAGTGCATTGAAGAAGCTCTTCTTGGGGGGTGATGGGAGGCACTGTCCCGAGAGTTCTTGGAGGTCTGGACAGAGCAACCACATAAGCAGGCAGCCTGGAAGAGTAACCCTGAATATGAAGACATTGGAAAGCAGTTTTGGGGCTCTTTTAGTTTTTTGCAGGTCCCATGGCTGTCTGAACCTCTTCAGAGTAAAGGCAATTCTGGGGGCCAAACCCAACTTTCTGGTCCATACATGCATCTGTTTCTTTATTGCATGACTAAGAAATTGAATCCATGAATATTAAGAATCTGAGTTTTATGAATAAGGAAGTACACCACATTGCTTTTTTTTCAGGTTTGGGAACAGGGTTTTGCTAAGTCACTAAATTGCCCAGGATGGGCTTATAGCATGTGATCTTCCTGTTCTAGCCTCCCAGAGTGCTCGAATTACAGGTGGGTACCATCATGCTTGGCTCACGTTCTCTATTTTAATCCATATGAACATTTGGATGTCTAAGAAGCTTCTTCAGAAAAGTCAGAACAACTGACTACTCTGACATGGCTTTAAGTAGCTCAAGCTAAGAAATGGTTTCACTCCTTAGAGCCTGCACTATGTACATTAACCTCAATTCCTAGAATCCCTGTTGTATCCCCCAAATTGAGATTGTCAGTTACCATTTATTCCTGTGCTATCCTGTTGGGAAAGATGTAGCTTAAGAGAGGTCAAGGAGTTTCAGAGGGAATGCTCTGCAGGAGTGAAGGATAAATGCGAAATGTTTAGTCTGAAAGCTCAAATACCACTTTCCTTGAAAGAACGCAGCAGAACATGGCATCGCTATATAAGGTTTGGTCAGAAACTGTGGTGTGTGTGTTTAAATTTTAAAGAATATGAGGACAGTGAAAGACACTTTTCTATTAATCCCTCTCAAAATATGCCCCCCTTCAAAGACATTTACCCCGTTTTTCTCGCCACCTTCTGCAGCAGTACTAGAGGTTCTTTTTCATGAGTGTTTTCAGCAGTGCAGTTCTGACTGCCTTGCTGTCCTCTGTTGATTCAAAATGTTTACTTCTGTGGTCCTTTTGACTCTGTGACAGAAGTCACACTGTGCCAGATTCTGTGAATATGGTGCATAAACATGCACCAGGGTGTCCTCAGGAGCCCGCACTTGCACTGGATGGCACTTGGCAGCGGACCCGTCCCACTTCTCTGTTGTACTTCACAGAGTCACTCATGCAGAGGACTTCCAGCCTGCCTCAGCAGTGACGAAGACTAGTCAGTGCTCAGCACTGTTACTCGGACCAATTTGACATGCTTGTGTCTGGTAATTTGAACAACTACACCAAAGAGAACAATGTGTGATATAACAGCCACTGTTGAATATCTATCATCTTGGCTTTTTAAAAATTGTGTATCATTTCTAATATCTTATCTATTATTTTTCTATTTGCAAGAAAATGAAAAAGAAAGTGACATGACTAAAAATAAGTGTTTTTGAAGAAAAGGAAAACACTTTCAGGGTCATTAATGGCAGTGTGTCATTGACTGTAATAATTTTTTTTTTTACTTTCTAAAACATCATGTATATTTTGAGTATGCCTCATATATATTACCCAGAATCATTAAAAATACTGTTTTTGGATGACAGGCACTTATGTTTAAGAATGCCCTATTATTATTTTCTGTGTCTTATTGTTAGATATTAGAGTCTTGTGGAGAATACTTTCTCTTGATTTGGCTATTATGTAAACTCTATTCAGACACAAGTAAAATAAGCCATGATCTGAAGAGCACACATGGATAAAGGTTTCTTCCCACCTCATCAGAAACATGGATCAGTGTAAGATGATCAAAGCTGCAGGGATCCAAGCCAGCAACCAGCCAGAGGTAGAAGTCAAATTACTTCATACAATTGGAGACAACTTCAGGTACCTAATGCCCATTAAACTACCCCCACCCTCATGCCTTCATCCAGCTGTTCTGCTTTTTCCAAGCTCATCCTCTTGGCTGATGGCTGGCAGAGAGATGGTTCACTCGCTTGTCAGGCACTTGCTGCCAGCTGTCGGCTGAGGCCGGTCTCTTGCTCACACGGCGGTCTCAGGGTAGTGACCTAAGAGAGTGAGCCCCGGTGTTCGTTATCACACCTCTTCTGCAACCACCAAGTTTGTATGTGCCTGACTGGCCGTGGCAAGCCAGAAAGTCCAGGCCACAGTGAATGAGACAGGCACGTGGGATACCTTGGAGACATTAGAGCAGCAGACATCCTAGGCAACACGTGGTAGCCAGCAGTGTACTCTGTGACATGTCACTCACCCAGCCAAGACTCTGCAGTGAACTATCTGATAAAGTGACCAAGAAACGTGAGCTTTGATCTTGCTTGGCTCCGGCTATTTGTCCCCATCCATCCTTTTGGAATGATTATATTTATTCTGCAAATTTGTACAGAGGTAGGGTTTAATTCACTTGTTTTTCCAGTGGCTCACCCCTAAGAGTGGGTCTTGAGTCTCAGAGAAGACTTTGGATTTGGACTATTCAGCAAGGCTGGAACTGTTGAAACTTCACTGACTATAAGAGACAATTCACATGTATTTTTGGTAGAGTTGCACATGAGTCTTCCAAGGGCGAGGGGTAGTGTGGCATGCTGTGGCAGCCAGCAATGAGAAAGTAACAGAAGTGTTGGCCCTCTGGACATGGGGCTCGGGACTCATCTCCTTCCAGATGGGCTTGCAAAGGTGAGAAACTCACTGAGACACTGTCTCAGCTGCACTGTTGGAAAAGTCCTCGAGGATCCCATCAGCATCTGTGCGGGGCGAGGTCCACTCTGAGAGGCATGTCAAGGTTAATTCTTTTCAATGAAGAAAAGAACAGGCTATTAAAAGAGTGTGTAAACACATATGTGGGCCAATAAAATGGATCCACTTTGCCAGTTTACTAAGGGAGAGCTGTGGTAAAGACAGGTAGTACAAGACAGAGCTCTCTGAGATGGGACTACTTATTTTATCTGGGAGCTTATGTGCTGCTAACCTCCATTTGATTGGTAACTTTTGTGAAAGAGAGGAGAGAGAGAGAGACAGAGAGAGAGACAGAGACAGAGACAGAGATCAAAGCAGGGAGAGAGGGGGAAAGGAAGGAGGTAAGGAGGAAGGGACAAAGAGAGGCAAAAATATAGAGAGGAGAGAGAGAAAAGGAGGGAGGGGGAAGACAGGAGAGAGTGTGAAAAGATGGGGAAGAGAAGGATATAAGGAGGGAGGGAGGGTGGGAGGGAGAGAGGAAGAGCAATATATATAGAGAAGAGAGAGAGAGGCAGGCAGAGAGAGACAGACAGAGTGCAAAAGTAATTGAGTGAGCAAGCAAGAGAGAGAGTGACAGGCAGACAGAGAGACAGAGACAGAGAATGTGGGTGAAGCACCCAACCGATCTCCCCAGACCCCTCATGGGATCACCAGATAACTGCTTCGTCATACTTATGGTCAGACCATATGTACAAGACTGTAAGTCCCCAAGACTGACCCTCAACATTGAGCCCTCAACCATGCAATTGGCATATAAATGCCCTGGCTTCCTTAGCATCTTTGAGGAAATTCTGAAGTGTGTTCCACACATTGTCTCAGAATGAGAGCCACACACAGTGGCCCACCGGGACAGCCGACTCATAGCACACACCTTTTGGCTTTCCTTTCTTCTTGGATGCACTTCTCTATTCCTTCAACAGGTCTTCTGGGAGCATCTATTAAATTTACAACTTGTATCCAAGAGCTTGACTGGCTGTCGATTTCTTTTCTTTTCTTATTTCATTTTATTTTTTCATTGAAGAACAAATAGCAATGAGACAGTTTCAAATCAAATTAACAGGAAATATTTGCTACTTAGTATATTGCAAACTGTTTTTGTAATATTTTACCCATGTACCCAAGGTGCATACATGATATACTTACAGACACTATTAAAGCAGATAATAGTGAAATCTAATCAGTGAATTAAGAGAATGTAGCTGTATACTTATCTTATTTTTTTACAGCTGAACTATGTCACAGTTTCAATAATTAATACTTTCTACCTTGTTATCTTCTTAGCTGTGGTCTATAGTACTAGAAGCTGACATAATATCTTGTCCAACCACTATTAGTGCAAATCTTGCTTCTCATAGAATTATGCAGAAGCACTGCATATTTATCCTAACTGTACTGTTTATACACACACATCATGATTCTGCCTTTGTATCCCCCTTTTTTTGTCTAGACCTGTCAAAGATGGGCACTCCATTGCCATTAAACCATTATAGGTGCCTGAACTTGGTGACACAATCCAACACTGTTCAGCATTCCACAATAATAGTGAGTTATCTGAAGAAGTTGTTGACTATAGCCATTTACAGCTCAACTTATTATTATGGCCTTGTTTTATATACCTCATTTTTACACTTTTCTGCTGGATGGTAAGACCGAGATAGAGCAAGAACTATACACCAAAATATATAGTTTTTGTTTCTGATGAGGTCAGTGAAGTCCCCTCAGGGTTTACCTTGCTATCCTGTACCTTACTCTGTAGATCCTTTGTCTGTCAATGTAGATGAGTCACGGCCATTGCTTGATCAGTTTGCTGTCTGTGAGAGACTGAGAGAAAGTTTTCTCTCCATGTGACTCTCCCCAGGCACACTATAGAGCATTGATCTCCTTCCTCTGTGGCTCCATAATCTCCTTGATCAGAAAATTGGGGGCACAAGTGAGTTCCATAATGTTACAATACAGGTTCCGCTATGTCCTGAGTGTTCTCTGACCTTGAAAGGCCAGGGTCAAAATGTTGGCTGAACTTGCAGCCCTTCTATTTCTCCAAGTTTTGATCTGCAAACTTATGTTGTTAACCATCCAGAAGAAAAGCTGATTAGTACCCTGCAGCATATACCATTCACTTTGCCCTAACTATCTGACTAAATTCTTTTTAGTTGTTGTTGTACATTTCTGTTTGTATATAAATGTTGATTTCTGAGGGTGTGAGCCTGGGACTGCAGATACAGGGATAGCTAAGGCCACTTGTGTGCTGTGAAAGTAGTTGCCCAAACTGAGGAAGGAACTCTATGTGTTTGTGTGTCTGAGAGATAGTCAGGGAGAGAAAAAGGAGGGTCAAAAAGGAGGAAGATGGGAAAGAGGAGGAGGAGGAGGAGGAAGAAAAGGGGAAGGGGAGGAGTGACAGCTAGGACAAGAGAGGGGAAGGAGGTGGAGGAAGAGGAAGAGGAGGAGAGAGACAGTGAGTAGAGGGGTCAGGAGGATGAGAAGGCGAGAAAGACAGGAGGGAAGAAGGAGGGAAGTGGAAAGAAGTGGAAGAGGAGAGGAAGATAGAGGGAGAGGTTTGGGGAGAAGAGAGTAAAAAGAAGAGGAAAAAGTGGACTTTTTTTTAGCATCCAGGAATACTTCTTCGACTTATAAGATGTCATACTGTTTCTGAAGGTTGTTGTGATGTACGCATGCCCAGGACAGCCATAGTATTTTGATAGCTATTTTTGTAGAACAATATCTTGTTTATTTCTCCAGTCCTGCATGCCTAATTTGACATTGGCATAAAAACAGTGTTCATGGTTAAATGAACATCTTTGCTGAAATCAGTTAGCTTTAGAAGCATAGATTTCTTTCTGAGTTCTAGGTTGTATTGACTCGTGTGTTTGTTTTTATATCAGTAACACACTATTTGGTTAGTGTAGCCCTGTATAGTGTATTTTGATGTCAAATATTAGGACAGATTCAGCCCCTTCCTTCCTTCCTTCCTTCCTTCCTTCCTTCCTTCCTTCCTTCCTTCCTTCCTTCCTTCCTTCCTTCCTTCCTTGCTGTTTTATCTTTTCTTTTTAAAGAGAAGAAAAATAATAAAGAAAACAGAAATGATACAGAGTTTCAAAAGCAAGAGGATAGGAATTCAGCAATGGTTTTTACATTGCACACTATTGTCTTCAAAGCAGTTGTTCAGATTACCAGAACGTAAGCATGTAAAATTGGTCAAAATAAAAATTTTAGACATTAACTGCTCCTTTCAATAAACCAATGAAAACTAGTAATGCAATTTTCCATTAGTTATTTGGCTTATTTGTGACTCCATATCACTATTATTTTTTCTTATTCTTTAAAAATGCCATTGGTATTTAGATGGAGATTGCATTGAGTTTATTGATCATGCTGGGTAGCATGAACATTTTAATAATATTGATTCTTCCAGTAAATAAACACAGGATGTTTTTTCACATTTTTGTTACCATCTTGAATTTCCTTCATTGATATTTTATAGTTTTTAATGTAGAGATATTTCATTTCTTTCACTAGATTTATTCCTCAATATTTTGTGGTGCCATTATTATTGTTGTAAGTAGAATTGCTTTCTTTTCAAATTAAACACAGTTCCAGTTTAACACTCATTAGGGGATGGACAGTGTCTTCAATAAGTGCTTCTGGGAAAACTGGGCATCCATGTGCAAAAGAATGAAAGTAGACACTTTATATTTAATTGTAGCTACAGACTTAAATGGAAGATCTGAAATTATGAAACTTCTGGAAGAAAACATGCAGCAAATGTTTCATGACACTGGGCTAGGCAAGGACTTTTTAGGTGTCTTTAAAATATAGTTCACTAAATCAAAGACAGACACAAGAGGTTGTACTGAACCAAAAAGCTCCAGCACAATAAAGAAAACAATGAGCAACATAGACAATCTACAGAATGGAATATTTACAAACTATACATATGACAAAGGGTGTCTATCTAGAATATAGGAAGCACTTGAGTTAATATTGAAAACAAGCAATCTAACTTAAAAACAAATAGGCAAAAGATCCCCCTGAGTAGACATTTCTTCAAACAAAGTGTATAAATAGCTAATAGGTAAAAAACGAAATGGCTCAATGCCACTGATAGGGAAATGCAAATAAAGGTCAGGATTTCATGTAGATGAACTTTTCATGTCTTTTCATGTAGACTGACTACTATGAAAAAGACAACACGAAATTCTGGAGTATGTGGAGAAAAGGGAACCCTCTCACACTGTCGGTGGAAAGTTAAGTTAGTATAACCATCATGAAAAAAATATTGTTCTTAAAAAAAACTAAAGATGGAGCCATAATCCAATGCAGCCACCCTTTGACTGGGTAGAAGGATTTCATTTACCTAAAGGAAATAAAATCAGTATAGACACCCACCCTACCACATCTACCACAGTCCATTCATCACAACCAAGAATTGGAATCATTCTAGGTGCCCATCAAAAACAACAGATACAAAGTCTTCGGTGTCTAAACTACAGAATGGTAGCTGACCATAGAAAAACAGATGAAGTCTTGTCATTTGGATGAGGACATTGTATTAAGTGAAATAAGCCAAGCACTGAAGGATAAGTGGCACAGGAATCTGTAAATCCTGACCTCGTGGTAGCAGAGAGCAGAATAATGGTTATTAGAGCTTGGTAAGAAATAAAGGCAGTTGGATGGGTTTAGGCCCTTGAAAGAGATAACATGGAAAACAAGATACCTTGCAACTATGAAAGAGCCAGAAACTATTGCTGGGAGCCAGAACTAAAGACCAAAGATCAAACAAATGCTCACCTCCCTAAAGTTAAGCATCCAGGATTGATCATCACCTTGAGGAAGCCAGGAAGAGCCACTAATCCAACCTCTACTGGATAAGCTTCTATTCTATATTCATGCCTTCTTGCTATGTGACTCGCTTCCCCACTTGGTCCTGAATTTAGTCAATTTTACCTCAGCAATTGCTATATTGCTTGACAATAGTTTTGTCTCACTTCATGTGCGAGTTTCCATGTTTCCCATCTTAGACCCACCTTACCTCATGGTTTTGCTCTGTAAAAATCACTAAAGAAGACATTGTGGGGCAACCCGCTTGGGTCCCTTTCTGTTCTCCTCTTAGACAAAAGCTTTCTTTCCCCGCAAAATATAGTCTTGTCTTAACCTCCATTGTTCCTAAAATTCATTGTTTGGTTTTAGAGAACGGGAACTCAGCCCAGGTTTCTTTCAGGTTGGGAGTTCTCCATGTTATCTCTTTCAAGGGGAAGGGAAGATATGCTGGCCAACACGTACAACAAGGAGAGGAAGAACAAGTCTTGATGACCTATTATATGTTGGGCTGGGGATATAATTCAGTGGCAAAAGCAACTGCCTAACAAGCTCAAGGTCTCAAGTTTGAGCCCCAGTACCTGAAATAATAATAATAACGATGATGATGATGTATTCTACATCTCTAAATAGCTAGAAGACAGGATTTTGCATATTTCACTACAAAGCAATGATAACTGTTTGAGGTGAGAGGAAAGGCTAATGACCCCAGTGTGATCACAACAGTGTATGTACATATATGAGAAAAATTTATGGGGCCCAATAAATCTGCACAATCATGTTGTGTCCATTGAGAAGCCAAATTACTTTAAAATATTTTTCATTTTAAAATTAAAATATGTTTCAATGAAAGAAGAACTGAACAGGAAAACACAGAAGTACCAGCAGCAAAAGATGACTCAAGTTTGGAAAGTTATAGGTATTTTTGGAGAGAAAAGAATGGTAAATTTGCTTCTGGGTTCAGATACTCTGATACACATCACCCAAGAGACGAGATTGGTGGAAAGAAGCCAGGGTTACAGGAAAGGAGAGGTAGGGGTGAGCCAAGGGAAGGCTGCTGGATTTATGTTGTAAAAAAAGCTCCTACCCTTCAGAAGTAACTGGTGCAGACACGGAGGGGGCATCCCACACCCTAGGCCATCTCCAACATCACTTCCATTTTTAAAAGTAGTTCAGTTCCCTTTCTTGAAGCTAGTGGAGTAAACTGATAATTAAGCAATTAAGCATCAAAGGGAGGCTCTGACAGCCTGGCACTTCTTCACAAAACCAGTGAAGAAATTGCAGTGGTGATAAAGGACAATTAATCTGAATCGTCTTTTCAAAGGATGTGCAGGTCTCAAGAGACCTGGGACTTGGGTGGTCCCATGCAGGTGACTGGAGAAATCTGAGAGGAGCGATTTGAGCAAATCCAGGCCCTGCTTGTCCTGCTATTGTCTTAGCTCCTACACTAGCCTCTGTGTGGATGGCTGGATGTTGGGGAAATGATCTTATGAGAGTGAAATCTGAACTGTAGCTGGGGGACCCCTGGCCTGGCCAGTTGCTTGAAATCTGAGACCTCTTTCTGCTGCATCAGTTGTTCTCAAAGAACTGAGATTAGAAATGCTTACATCGGTAAATAATTAAAAACACCTTTTAAAAACATCTGAAGTCAATCAAATATTTGACGTCAGCCATTTTTCTAAGAACTGGGAATACAGCAGAAGCAAACGGAATTCCTGGTCACATGGAGGTTGCTTTCTAGTCAGATGAGTATAAGCAGCAGGATGAATAAAGCAAGCGAGGGCGTCAGGTGGTAGTTCGCACGGTGCAGCAAATCTGGGCAGAACCGGGAATTCGAGCATGGTGGGGTGTCAGGAACCAGGGTAGTAAGGGGAGCAGAAATAGAAGCAGTGACCCCAAGATTGAGGACAAAACCTCGGGAAGATCCCTACTCCGTCTCTGTTCTCCAGTCAGGTCCCTTTTATGCCATGATTCACGATCTGAAGAGCTTCCCATCTGTGTTCTGTTTCCGCCTTCCCTCTTTCTCCTGTTTCACAGTCCACCCAGGACAGTTCAGGCCTGCGTGCATTCTTCACCTGCTTAGAAATCCTGAAACCCAGGACATTAGGAAACATCCCAATTTTATTAAAATGTTGGCAGTCAGTTCAAGTAATTTTGGACACTAGTAGATCAAAGAAAACCTGCCTACAAGCTAAGTCTACACCACCGGGGCCAGCAGGTGGCAAGTTTTGCTGCTGGTCCCACAGATAATCCACTACTCTTGTGGACTACTGGACTATATTGGCACATTTTGCTAAATTCCTGAACCTACCATATTTAAATGACAATGGAATACCCGTCTCTGACAAAACTAAACAAAAAAATGGGATATAAATGAAGGACCACTTTGTACCTGTATATTCAAAATAGGATAGATATAGAGCTACTTTCTCTTAATTCAATGAATAGAAAGATTTGTACTAATAGGGTTTGTGGACAGGATATCATGTCTGCATCTTGTACTATGAATAACCACTAAGGAGACAACAATATACAATGAATTAATTACTGTAACTGTCCTACTAATTGGTTTGGAAACTGTCTCATTGTTCTTTGTTTCCCAATAAAATTATTTTAAAAAAAAGGATAAGATGCAGCCTCTCTACTGAAGCTTCCATGACCTGCAGGGACCAAGCCTCCGCATTTCGTGCCTGGCTGCCCACCTCCCCAAACATTCTCAACCTTTGTGATTTACCTGGAGCCAGCAGCTGCTTCCCAGATACACTATTTAGTTCAGACACATGGAATCCTGGGATCTACTATGCAGGATAACGAGCTTCTATTCACATCACAAGACCCAACCAAAAGTCACCTTCCTTGTGAATCTTTCCTTTGCCTTCCAGCAAAGTTAATTCCTCTTTTGTCCAAAATTTCATAGGACAAAGTACAGATGTTTGCTTTTCTATTTTCTAAGTCCCTCTCTTGGCTCTCCAAGAAAAGGGACTCAGTAGATACTAAGGAGAAGAATAATAAATTACAGAGGTTGACAGTTCAGGCACTGAAATCTTAGCTCTTCATCTGCAGGTTTGTAACTGACATTGTTCATTTATAAAGTAGAATTAAATGAGCTTATGCTGTGCAGTTTTTTTTAATTAGTAGTATTTATTGATGCTCGGTCTTGCTATTCAGCTCAGATTTGTAGTGATTCTCCTGTCTCAGCCTCTCCAGCACTGGAATTATAGGCATTCACCACCACATATGGTTTTGGGGTCAGCCAGGTGTGCCTAAGGTTCTGGTGCTGGTACAGCTTGTGGTACTCGGGTGTTTGCGCTTGCCAGGCAGGTGCTTAGACTGCCAAGCTATCTCCCTAGCCCCTGGTCCCTCTCTTGATTCTAAATCCTGTGGTTCTTGTCTTGGATCCCTCTCCACTTCTCCCATCCAAAAAGCCATATTTCAGTAGCTTTACACAATTCTCTCTTAAAATCTGAGATTCTTTGTTCTACGAAGAGCATGAAAGACACACATTGCGGCACTTTCACAGTTCTAAACTTTGATTTCTAACCTCTAATTCCATCTTCACAGCAGTCCCTTGAAATAATTAGTGCAGGCCTTAATAGTCCCATTAGAAAAGTGAGAAAAGGTGGAGAAAATATCAGCGGCTTTCTTTGGTCCATTTATCAGAGTGAACAATGGAGCGGACACCTGGATACCATGCGTATGGCCTTGTGCCTCCTCACACATGGGTCAGCCATGTGTTCTTTCTCCCACTCCTGAATCACCCAGTTGACAAATGGGAGTACAGCATTGGGCAAGCAAACTGCCCCTGTCCCTGCAGAGCTCACGTTCCATGTCAAATACATAGATTCATAGCATAAATACCTTGAGCCTGCATCAGTTTTCTAGGGCTGCCATAAAAATGGAGCTTAGGACTGCCACCCCCTTGGTAGTTCATGTCAATAGAAATCTATTTCTTTATAGTTCAGGAGGACAGAAGCCTAAAATTGAAATGTTGACTGGGTCCTTCTTTCCAGAGGTGCACCAGTGCCAGGGCAGCCACATGGTCTAAGGCACGTGACCTGAGCTCTCTTTCCATGTAGGGGGCTCTGACCCCTGAAAGGATGCTCAGAGATAATCCTTTCCATGTCCTTCTCCTGGGTTCTAGGATACCTCCCTATTTGCATCACTTTCTCCTGTTGTAACTCTCAGTTCTTCTAAAGATGTTTGTTCTTGGGCATTTGGGGCTGCTGTGTCTCAGGACGAGTCCATCCTGGGATATCTAGCTTAACTACATCTGCAAATACCTTTTTTTCCAAAAAAGTTCACATTAACAAGTCCCAGATGAACATTTTCCTGACTCTGTTTCTCCTTATCTTTGTCTTTGTCTTTCTTGTCTATATTTCTGCCTCTGTCTCTTTCTCTCTGCTCTCTGTCCCTCTCTCTTTGTATCTGTGTCTGTCTCTGTGTCTCTCTCTGTGTCCATCTCTGTTTGTCTTTTACTCTCCTTTCTCTGTCTCTGTGTCTCTGTCTGTTTCTCTGTCTCTGACTCTGTCTCTCTGTCTCTCTGTCTCTCTCACTTTCTCTCTTTGGGGAAAGTTCCCAGTTAGCCTTCTACGAAGACTCTACAGAAATCTTGGTTGCATGGGCTCATCGGGAGTTCACTTTTGTTGATCTGGGTTGTTGAAGTTGCATCTGCAAGGACTCTGCCACCTATTTCTGCTGTGACAGGTCACTGCTTTCCTGTGGAATCTTGCCCAGGCTTTGTAGAACCCCAGCTCCTCTCACAGAGAACTTTATAATCCAGAGCAAGACACTAACAATGACAGCCTCTTAGTGATCAATGAGGATGAACAATATATGAATTTTGTTTTCCCCAGGAGAACCCTGAGGTCTAAAGGAAGGAGGAGTTTGGGCCTCAGCTAATTTCTAATGGCTATGCCTGTACTATTATCCTAGGGAAATAGCACTCAGAAGCAGAGGTGATGTTCCAGTGTAACTTGAATCCTGTGACCACTTGTGTAAGACTTAATGGCCTCCAGGGAGTGCAGGAATTCTAGATTCTGTGACTTGTTTGAGAAATTGGATTTCAGAGAAGTTTCAACTCAGATTTGGATTCAGAGTGTCAGCTCTGCTACTGGTTAGCTACTAATGGGGTAGCCTGAGGCAGATTATGGCCACTCTTCCAGCCCCGCCCCCTTCTGTGAAATATTATGAATACGAGGCTTGCAGTTTGTGGACAGGGTCATATCCTGCTCTCTGTGCACATGTGCTCTGCTGCAACCCTCTCCTAATGGCCATTCCATGTCACCATACCGGTAGACATGAGCAAGTGCACAGGGCCCTTGAGTCTGCAGGAGGTGGAGGAGTAGCCTAAGCACCCACTGCGGGTCTCTTATGGCAGGGTGGAGGTGGACAAGCTGGAAAAAGTGCTGACACCCACCCAGGTTAAGAACAGAACCACCAGCATGTCCTGGGATGTTCAGGATCCAGGTAATCTCTACAGGCTGGTCCTGACAGATGTGGACGTTCCTAGCAGGCAGTCTCTCAGGTTCAGGGAGTGGCACTATTTTCTGGTGGTCAACATGAAGGACAATGATACCAGCAGTGGCACCAGTGCTCTATGTGGGCTCCCGGCCTCCCAGTGGCACAGACCTGCACCGCTACATGTGGCTGGTCTACGAGCAGGACAAACCGCTCTAGCACAATGAGCCCATCCTCAGCAACTGGTGTGGAGACCCCTGCTGCAAGTTCAAGGTGGCAGCCTTCTGCAAGAAGTCCCACCTCAGGGCCCCGGTGGCCAGCACGTGTTACCAGGCTGAGTGGGACGACTACGTGCCCAAACCGGATGAGCATCTGTCTAGAAAGTAGGGCAGACTCAAAGCCCTGTCTTCCTGGAGACCCCAAGCAGTGTTCTCGAGCTCCGTTCAGTGATGCATGTAGATTTCTCCTTTGTCCCATTGCTGAGACCTGAGCTGTCCCTACTGGTGTAGGGTGACTTTCCTGCCACCTGTCCTTTCGGGTTCTAGATAGTTGTACATTCCAATTTATGTTCTGGTCAAATTTGAGCTCTGTTTTGGGGGATATTTTGATTCAATGGTAGGATCATCATATTGTTAATAAAAGTATAGCAATCCAAGATTTAAGGAGAAAAAAAAGACATGAAAAGACCAGGTACACAGGAAGAGAACAGATTATCAAAGAATCTGTAAGGGAGGCTGAAAAGAAAGAAAAAGATTGTCACGGGCTTCATGAGTCCTGAGCTGTGTCTCTGGGTCCTTTAAAAGGCACAGCTGGAATCAGTGGTGAGGGGGTAGCTCTTTTCTTGCAGATGCCTGGCCATCTACATTAGCAGGGGGTGGGGGTGACAGGTTGTCAGGATCCTTAAATTGTCTTCTGAGTTGCTTACTTGTCATTGGTCTAAGAAAAGCTGGTCTAGAGTTGCTCAGTGTTGAGTTCATTTTGGTGTTTGCTAATTGCTGAATAAAAATGAAAACACTGAAAAAAAAAAGAATACCAGGCTGTAGTTATTGAACAGGATTGTGATCATCACAAAGTTACAAAATCAATATATTATTCTTAGCATAGTATCTAACTCATAGAGGTATTTAATACAATTAGGCTTTTTATTGGTTTTAACTTCCTGCTCATTATCTCATGAAAGATTTTTCTTTAATATGGTTCTCACTTTTTTTTTTCATAAAAAATCTCTGTCCTGCTATCCCAAAATCAGAACACACATGGGCATACGTAAGTCTTGGACTGTTGGCGTCATGCAGAGGACTTGCTACTGGTTTTGCTTTCTTTATTTACTCAGGTAAGGAATCTTTATATAACAAGGCTAGTAGTGATCTGGATTCTTGAGTTTTAAAAATAATGATGTATATTTAAAACTATACCTGCTCATTATAAGTCATTCAAACAGCACGGAAGTTGGGAGAAGGAAGCACGAGAATAAATCACCTTGAAAATCTTAGAACTTAAAAATAACTATTGTCAACATGAAGTGTATATTATTCTAGATAGCTCCCCACCTTGCCTACAGAAAGACAGGCAGCAAAAGAGATGGTATAATAAATGGGATTATAATAAATTTTCCATTTAAATAAAAGCTACTAAGTTAAAATTTCTGAATTTAATGGAAAGAAAGCAGTGAAATAAAAATGGAAGGATTTGCTAAGATACAATTGTTTACCATAAAATGCATTATTCCTTATGAATCCTTTAAACTTAAGATAAAATATTAACAGAACTTGGAGTTAATTTTTAAACTCTCCCTGCTAATTTTGGAGAGTGTAGAATCATTCTTGATTGAAAGAATGAAAAATATATTAGTGTTTATACCCAAGATAATGTCTCCAACACTATTTTTCTAAGCATAAAAAAATAGTAAAAAACAAAAACGAAAACAGAAAGAACAAAAGTACCAGGAAGTGGGATTCAATCTCTGGTACCAAATGTACACCAGCCCCATCCCTAGGTGCACTGAGCTGGCACCAAAACCAGGAGTGGTGGCACACGCCTGCAATTCCAGCATTGGAGAGACTGAGTATAAATACATAATAGAAATTACAGAATTGGGCCAACCAGATATCTCAGTCCTTCCTGGGCAGGCACAGTGATCGGAGTTCGACTCCCCACATGCTGGGCAGGCCCTACTCAGGCACCTGAGAGCGGGCATGGTGGTGCATGCCTATAATCCCAGCGCTTAGGAGGCTGAAAATAGGAGAATCACTGTGAGTCTGATCTGTGTAGTGAGACCGTGTAGACCCTGCACGAAATACACTTTAAAAAAATGACAAAATTTCACTAAACAAAGTAACAGGAATTCAACAATGGTTGCTGTATTATACATGTTATCTTCAAATGACTTGTTTGAATTATCAACTATAAACAAGCAAAATTGGTTCAAAACAAAACAAATATCAACAACAAAGTAGTTATGAATAATTAAAAAGAAAAAAGAGAATAAAAACAAACAAACAAACAAGTTTAAGCATGAACTGCTCCTTTCAAAAGACCAGCAGAAATTGGCAGTACAATTATCCAAATTATCCTCCAACTTTCTTTATTAATTAATGTTGTCTTTACTTTCCTTCACTGATATTAAATTATGCTTTTTCCCTAGAACACTGAAGTTCCAGCTTAGATGCCTGGAATCCGTAATTAGATGGACTCAGTATTCATGAGTTGTGTACCCACATTCCTCATTTTCTAGCTCTTTCATTGGCAGGATGTTTTATTATTATCTTGTTTTATTTATTTATTTATTATTTATCTGAAGGATTTTTTTTTTTTTGTGGCAGAACTGGAATTGAACTCAGGCCCTCGTGCTAGCTAGGAAAGCACTTATTCCACTGAGTCATCTCCCCAGCCCTTATTTTTTATTGATTGATTTATTGGCAGAACTGTGGATTGAACTCAGGCCCTTGCACTTGCCAGGGAAGTGCTTATTGCACTGAGCCATCTCCCTGGCCCCTCCCTGAACTTGGGAGAGGCATTGGAGCTGATTTGTTCTTCCCTTTGGCAAATACCCTTTTGCCTTTCTGTTCCTGGCATGATGGAATGTCTCAGAATTACCGCTGCCTCTCCTTACATGTACAAATATTGCTTCATTTTCTTCTTGGTGTCAAATATTGTGATGGAAAAGTCTGATGCTGCTCCTGAATTATCCTTCTGCACAAAACTTTCTTTGATTTGCTTTGTTACTTTTAGGAATAAAATGTTCCTATATTTGTGACTTCTATATGATATAAAGATATAAGATGGGGTTATTTGCTTTAGTTCTTCCTAAAATGGAGCGTGTACTTTCATTCTGTAGATTCAGTTTTTCTTCCTCATTTCAGAAATTTTGCTCCTGATGTATTGGAAAGCTGTATTATTCTTTTTCCTTTTGTATTTGTTGGGCTCCCTTCTGCAAGTACATCCATTATCCTAGCCCTGAATTATCTTTTTGCCCATTTACCTAATTCCTTCCACTAAATGGTTGAACAGCAGAGTCTCATTTCTCTATTTCAGGCGTAATCATGCTGTAACATTCTTCAATGTTGAGAATCAATTTTCAGCTCTAGTATTTTCATTCCTCAGCGACTGTAACCTTGAGTACTAATTTTTCTGGACGTGAAAGGTCTCTCGTGGTCACGTTACCCTTGACATGTGGTATAAGACGGAGGTGCTGGAACCACTTCCTGGCTTGGCAGGACAAATTTGCCTGCATACACCATCAACACATCTTCACCCCTGGCAACCAAGCACATGTGCTGCTCACAAGGACCTAAGTTTTGCATAGCAAGATCTGTGTGGGACCTAATTCCTCTCTTGCTGCTTGGAGTTTTCTTTTGACTTTTTCTGTAATTTTTCCATTTGAGAAGATAATTCAAATACCTTAGGGAAAGGTTCAAAAGGCAAAACCAACCAATCTCACTTTAGCATCTTGATCCAACACAGGCAAAGTCCCCAAGGATGCTGGGGACTCAGGATGTGGACACTCAGGTGACCAAAGCAAGACCTCCCCTCTAGGACCTTATCCTCTGTCCTAAGATAGTAAAGCACAGGGAACGCTTCCTGACCAAACGTGGGCTATCATCTTACTGCTGTGGACCTGATGCTTTATATATTCTATCGCTCCACAAAGTCTGGGGTTCCTTCTGTTTTCTCATTCTGTGTCTTCCTGAGATTTCTGATATCCTACTTTGGTGGTCTGTGGAGGTCTCCTTCATGGCGATCGTGGCCTTTCTTCCCACAGCTCAGCCTGAATTTGAGTAATCTTGTCTTTATTCTTTAACTCATTCCTCTTGTCCCATCTACTGGATTGGCTCTGAAGGGTAGGATTGTTATTTGGTAAGTGTATATTACTTTACATCTTTCCTTGAAAAAGCCACATACTTTTCTGCCACCTGAATTTTTCACTTGGCCATATGGCTTCTTTTTTTTTTTTTTTTTTTTTTTGTGGAACTTGGGATTGAACTCAGACCCTTGTGCTTGCCAGGGAAGTGCTTATTCCACTGAACCATCTCCTTGATCCCCATATGGCTTCTTTGGCTAATGGTGTATTGCTTCAGTGATGTAAGCAGAGGCCTTAAATATATTTGTGCAGTTTGTTTTATCTCTGGGGCTTCTGCGATGTCCTGTAATTTCCATTTTACTGTAATCCAAAAGAATTCAACTGTGGCTGAGATGAGCAATCTCAATGTTGACAGCCTCTATCTTTTGTCCAGATATTATTTTGCCAATGACTCACTAAGAGTGAGATGTATTTTTAAGAATTCACCCATTATCCACAATACCTCATCAGGCAAAAATTTATAAATGGAATGTAATTAAAATTGCTTCTTCTCTGACCCAGTTGAAGGAAATCGTCCTCCAGGCATCCTGGAATTGTGATACACTGAGTGAGACTCTGGGATGCAGGAGCTGTTGCTGGAAATGAAGGATACACTTGAGGGTATGAGGTACTGTAGGAACCCCCCAAACATTAATTTTAGTTACCAGAAGATCATGCACTGAGTTGCTGTTGCCCTTTTAGTTTGGTCTTGAACATGTGGAATCAGGGCCTAAAGCCAAAGATCATCTAGAAGCAAACCCAAATCTGCTCAAGGAATTAAAAACAAAGTATATCTGAGTAAAAGTTCAAGCAGTAAACCTCAGGCAGAAGACAGCAAAGAGTTTTAGTTGAAAAACCTTGGAGGCTGCTTATGTAATATTCTCATGCCTTTTGTAGGTAGAGGTATAATTATTTCATTATGCTTTCCTGTGAAGTGTGAAAACTCTCTTTACCAATCCTCTTAAATTAGTTAAATATAATATTCAGCGAGACAGGAGACAGAGCAATGTTAATTGAAAGTAGAGAGGTGTTTATAGGTTGATATGGTGCAGCCAACTGTGACTAAAATTAATGTTTGGGGGGTTCCTGCAGTACCTCATACCCTCACGTGTATCCTCCATTTCCAGCAGCAGCTCCTGCATCCCAGAGTCTCACGCAGTGTATCCAGGATGCCTGGAAGACGATTTCCTTCAACTGGGTCAGAGAAGAAGCAGTTTTAATTACATTCCATTTACAAATTTTTGCCTGATGAGTTATTGTGGATAATGGGTGAATTCTTAAAAATACATCTCACTCTTAGTGAGTCATTGGCAAAATAATATCTGGACAAAAGATAGAGGCTGTTGACATTGAGATTGCTCATCTCAGCCACAGTTGAATTCTTTTGGATTACAGTAAAATGGAAATTACAGGACATTTAAGAGACAGATTGACCTATAGGTGAATCCTGCCTTTTTTCTTTATTGTGTGTATCACTAGCAATTATTGGCTTTACTTCTGCTTGGAAGTAGCTTATTTAACCATAGGACCAGTGCCAGATTCCATTGTTTATTTGGTTGATGGAGCGAATGTAAGGAGAGTAACCCACATTTCCCAGCTGAGCCTGTCTAGCTAAGCATGGTCAGTTAGTCAGCCTCCTCAAGAGAGTGAGCAGACCTGCTGAATCCCATTCTTTACTTGTTCAGAGCAGAAATTAGGGAACCATGCTGTCCATCCAATCAAAGTTGTATTTATTTCGACCACATAGGGGTTGTTTGTAACTATTCTTTGCAAGAGTGGTCTGGTAAGCCTGATTTAAACATATCATGAAAAAAGAACTTGAAGCAGGGAATTGGAAGATGATAGTTTCTTCCCTTTGTTAGACTCACAACCCATATTTTAGAAGGGAAAGAGAAATCAGCATAGCAAGCTTAAGAACAATCAGTTATAATCACAATTGTTAATATCACTGATTCTCTACAAAGAAGAAAATTGTTACACAGTGGTGTCTTTCAATCTTAAGCCATGGGAGATATTTCCCCCAACACATAAAAATATCTCTCTAGTCTTTCCTTAACTATGGGTTTATGATAGCCTAAGATTATTTTCCTGTGAGCCTGCCTAGAGCATGTTAAATTTTATTTTCATTTCTGGCACACTGAACTTCATTCAGGATATCTTTTTGGCTACATTTGTATTCTTGAAGATTTCACACACTTTAAAGATCAGAAATCTACTCCTTCCTCCATTTACTTCATCGAGGAATTTGGTTGCTCATGGAGTCATGTGTCCTTGCAGAGACATCAGTTAATCACCCTCTCTAAAATATTCCTCTTGATCTGATCACTTTTGATCCAAGTGTCCTATTCTGCTTCATCAATTCTTTTAGCCATCTCTACATCATCATTTTCCCTCTATTTTTGTCTTATTCTGACTGGTATACAAGGTCCACAAAGCTTCAGTCCTTTCTGTTCTGTTTCTTTTTGTTCCCCCAATGCCTTGTCTCCTTGTATGTTTAGGTTGACACAAAACAACCGTTCACCAAGACTTCACTAAGTGTCAAATGAGTGATTCTTTCATGTGGCCTGTTTGCAAATGATCTCTTCTGTAAAGAGAGATATCATTGCTTCTCGTTTCTGTCAAACATCTCTGATTCGTAAAACTTGCCCTGATTTCTAACTATTGTCCATGTAGTTTTACTTTTCTTGAAACACCTTTATGTCAATGTTCCATGTTGAAATATGAACCTGAGGTGAAACACATATATTTTAGTCATGGCCTGATACGGGAAGTAGATTCCTGGTAGGGAGAGTCCTCCTAAGGAGACAAGATGGGAAAAAAGTAATTTCAATAAGAAAATTGGGGGCAAATAGAGAAATTCTAGAAAGATCTTGAAGTGACAGACTGTGTAGGAAAGGTTCCTTTGATGGATACTTTTAACAACCCATTGGTAGAGAACTTGGATCAAACCATCCAGATCTGGGTCAGTGAGGTGTCTATAAGAGGCTCCCAAGACTTGAAGGAGGATGACAAAAAAAGGTTAGACTGTCATGAGGTCTACCAAATGGTTGCAGTAACTTGTTGTTCAGTATTAATCTAAAAGCAAAACTCTCATTCATAGAAATAAAAAGCACATGGGATTAAAAAAAAAACTTCTGTGGTCTTTCTCAAAGACATGATGAAACATACCTTTCAACCTCCGAAGTAGTTTCTCTTGACTTAAGTCCTAGAGGCAGAGCACAGCCAACTGGCCTTTGGAAAACACACTTCACCTGAATGAAAGTGCCAGGTTGGATTGACCTTGGAAGATCAGCAGGGCATAGTCCCAGCACACCATTGACTAAACCAGCGTAATTAATGGACTGCTGGTTTCTGACCCTGTCCTAAGGGCTTGGGATGACCTGTAGGCTTCCTGCTCTGCCCTGAGACTCCCAGGTACCACCTCATGAGTGGGACCCACCTGTTGCTGCTCTCACCAGAGCAGTCATGGGTAAAGACCCATCCCACCTGTTGGCTAATATTTCCATAGTTTATTTTTGAATTCTTTCCAAACACTGGGAGGATGTCATCCCAGGTTTCTAGGTATTTCTCTTTCATCTATGCCTTGCTTTAGGTTAGATCCAGTGCTTCAAATCCAGTGCTTCATGTCCCTAAGAGATGATGGTGCTAGAAATGTTGCTAAGGCCTTCTGTTGTTCCTCTTCTATAATTTTAAATGTTCTTCCTGTCACCAGTGAGAGAAACTTTACATCAAAAGACTAAGAATTTCATCTGTTTCTTGTCCCTGTGCAGTGAAAGAATGTCTTGGATTTCCTTTCTTAAAGCCCTCCTCACATTATAATGATCTGCCTGTACTGGTTAGTGTTCTCTAAAAGGAAATTGAGTTGATATATATATGAAAGGGATTTTACTATACTGGCCTACACAGTCAGAGGCAGGAGTGCCCTCGATTGCTATCTGTGTACTGTAAATGCAGTCAGAGGACCCAGAAGCTGCTCAGTGCAAAAGACTGAAAGTGTCAGAATTACAGGCACTTGTCTGAGGTTGAAAGCCTGAAAGCTCCTTGGACAGCCACTGGTATGAGTTTGTGTGGCAAGGTGGAAGAATCTGGAGTTTGGTGACATGGATGATGGCAGCGGCAAAAGGCACAGTCGTATAAGCAAAGTGGGGCCTTTGTAAATACAAGCCAACTTCCCCTTCTAGCCCCCACCCCTGTTCATTCCATTTCATGCCACTGACTATTAAGGTGAGTCTTCTTTGTCACTCGCTGCACTATGAGCCAATAATACAGCTCCGGTCTCTTCATCATCACTTTTCCTGATGCATAGGAAAAACTGAAGTGTTTTCCTCATTGAAGGAGGAGACCCTTTCTTTGCCTGCTCTTTAAGGTCCTGGAAACTTCATCCCTGGTTCCATGGATACAATGGTGAGAAGGAAGGGTTTTCAAACTCTTGTAATTACCTCTGTGGTCCAAGATTATAGACCTTCTTCCTGGTTCATTCCTACATCCTGCCTCCATTTAAATTTAGACATAAGATGAATATACATTGTTCAAAGGCTCCTGCAGAAGAATGATATTTAATTTTACATTGAAACTTGGGATTGTAAAGCAAAGGGAAGGATTGAGGAATCTGAGAAATCCCTGTTCTTCAAAGTGTGTCAGTATCTGCTGGGATAAATGTTACAGTAATCACCCTGGCCAAATAAGGGTAAAAATGGTACCATGACTTTAGAGTGATACAAGCTAAGCATGAGAGAGAGAGAGAGAGAGAGAGAGAGAGAGAGAGAGAGAGAGAGAGAGAGAGAGAGAGAGAGAGAGAGAGAGAGAGAGAGAGAGAGAGAGAGAGAGAGAGAGAGAGAGAGAGAGAGAGAGAGAGAGAGAGAGACAGGGACAGAGACAGAGACAGAGACAGACAAAAAGAGACAGAGAGATAGAGAAAGACAGAGATAGAGACAGAGAGACAGAGACAGAGACTGTCTCACTGCAAGCACCATGTATTTCAAACAAGCTCCAAATGTTCTGAGAGGGCCTCCATAATCCCTGCCCAACCCACGTTTCCAGTTTTCTCTCCCTTCTTCAACCTCTGACCCTTCACTCACCTTGAGATGCATCTACATGTAACTTCCCCACACGTACAATTCCTATTCACATCTCCCTGAGTGTGTGGGTTCTCTGAGTATCTTTTCTATCTTGCATACACAGACTTGTCTGTCCTGGCAAAGCACAATGAACTCACCCAGTGTCTTAGCTCTTAGCAGGCCCCATCTCCTTTAGCTCCCAGTGTAGTTTATTTCAATACAATTGCTACTATAACATGAAGTCCTGGTCATGGAGGTTTTGGTGTTGGACAGAGTAGTCATTTCCCAGGTGAGTTCAATGCCTCTGGTCTCCTAGTGTTTACCTTCTCTAGGCTCTGCCTGGGGCAACTCCCAAGACTTTCTGCTATAGACAAGGCCTTGCCCAGTTCACAGCCAATCTTATCAGGCCAGGGCTTCCCTTTTGGAGACAGACCACTAGATGGAGTCTTGTTACCATAGAGCCATCTCTGCTTGAGCACAGGGCCTCTGTGGCCTAAGCTAAGTCCCTTCACCTCTCAGTCATGTTTGTGTGGTCAGACTGGTGCCTGTTTGCTTCCTGACACTCCCGCTTGTCTGTACCTTCATGTCTGCCTGGAGGTAGCCATCGCCTCCCTACAGGTTGCAGCCCTGTCTCCAGGCCTTTTCCAGAATTGCTTTCTAGATTTCCTCTGATTAAAGAACCCCAAACTGCATACTCCTTGTACTTCTGAGGGCATCAGTGAACCCTCTGTGGCCTGGCCTCAGCTTCCCTTCTGAGTAGTCTGCTGCCCTGGGCTTTATATTTCAGGAAACTGAAGGAGCCTAAGGGCAGTGGTTATAAAGACGGGTGTGGACACCCGAAAGGCCCAAGCTCACAAGGTTGCAGTGTTACTGACAAGCTATGTGTCCACGGCAAGCTCCTTGGGCCTCCCTTTCCTTCCTTGGAGAGCAGATGAATTCATTACTATCTTATCACAAATGCCTGGTGTCTTCAAGGTAAAGAGGAAAGATTTATTTTGGCCTATAGTCTGGAGAGGTTTTAGCCCATAATTAGCTGGCTTAGAGGTCGAGGGGCGTGGTAGAGGAGAGACCATCCATGGCAGAGCAAACAGAAAGCAGTGAGCCTGCCTCCCATCTCCCCCTTTACATTTCAGCCAGACTGCAACAGCTAGATCAGATTACTGGTGGAAGCCACCTACCCCCAGGGTGGGGCACCCCATCACCCACATCCAGAAGGACAAGGCTATTCTACTTGTCTCACCTCTAATTATGTATAATATACTCATTATTCAGGAACCTCCATCTCTGAGTTCATGAGGCTTGTGGTGACATCTACTTATATACCAAAAAAAAAAAAAAAAAAAAAAAGGAGTGACATTTGTGCACCCATAGAGCCTAATAATTTGATTCCCAGAACTGAGTAAGTGGTTAAAATATGGACATGCAGAAGGAATAAGGGAGAAAGAAAGGTGATTGAAAACAAAGACACAAGCTGTGTTATGCACATGTACCAAGACCCCAAGATAATTGGAAAATGTGTGAGCTGAAAACATGTATTAATGAATAAAAAATAGGGAGATGATGGTGATGGTGATGATGATGGAAATGTCCTATCTTCGGGTCCCTCTGGCCACCGTTCCTTCTATTCACTTTATCCCTTTCCTTCTGATGCTCATCTAGCCTCCTTAGGTCAACATTCCTGTCTTGGAACACATTTGCTTGCGTACCTGTTGTCACAGAGACGTCCCAACTGCTGTCCCTTGGGTTGGTACTGAACTTGAGGCAGGGCATCTGTGCCGAGGGCTAGCAGCATGTCCTGGGCACGGCTACCCTGCTCTGCCTCCACATTCGTGTTGCCCTGTATGTCCAGGATTGTCTCTCTGGTGTCAGGATGGGGAAAAGCCAGAGTCAGAACAGCAGACTCAATTAAACCCCAGGAATGCGCTCCTTCACAGAGCAGTGGTCTTCTCAGTATCACATTGCTCCAGCTCTGTGTGGGGATGGTGCTGGGGTGGGGGTGGCTGCTCCTGGGATCTTTGTAGAGGACCACAACCCCGAACCCCCATAGCAGGCGGGAGTCCTCTAATTGGCCCCCTCTTTCTTGCATCTGCTTCTTTCTGCTTCTTCCCTCCTGTTTCTCCAGCTTTTTCCCTGTATGTTTTCTCTTGTGACTCTCTCTCTGCCCTTCCCTCTCTCCATCCCTTTTTTCTTCATTTCTCTCCTCTTATTCTGCTTTCCTACTTTATTACTGTCTTCTCATCTCCTCTGTTTTTGTCTTCTTCACTCTACTCAGCCACTGTCTGCTTCCCCAGGATGATTTCTGTTTTTATTTGACAATTACGATGAGGTCTTTTTTTCCCAAGACAGGCGGAAGCTCCTGAATTTCCTTCTATCTGGCCTGAGGTCCCAGGGGCTGTTATATCTGCAGCTGAAGGTTGCGTTCGTGGGTGAGGCTGTCCCTGGGTTGAGGAGGAAGGCTTGCATCTTGGAGCAAGGCATAGGCAAGGCCGAGAAGGCACGAGCTACACAGCAGGCCTGTGTGTGAGTGCCGCTGCCTTCCTTACAGCCTCGCATAAACTGTAATACACGCGAGCATCCGCCCTTCTCCATGTGAAAAAGAGGTAGCAATGGTGACCAGCTGAGGTCCTCTGAAGGCTCCTCTCTTTCTTGAGACTGAACTTAACTTTTGAGCCAGGAAAGAAAGTGTTACATAGACTTTAAGATCTGTCAAATCTTATGTATTCGGTACAGGGCCCCACTACACAGATCACACTCATAGTGATCCTCCTGTTTTCAACCTTCCAAACTCTGGGATTACAGGCATGTGCCACCATGCCCAGACTCGATCATCATGTCAGAATGCCCTGGGGGCTGGAACAGCATGGCACGCTGGGGATCGAAACACAGCCGCTGGCTCTGCCTATGCAGGCACTTTAGTCTGCTTGAGCTATCTGGCTGGCCCTAAGACCTGTTAAATCTTTAAACATAAGTCAATTAACCCATGGCACCTCCATGGCCTCATCTGAAAAATGGGGTCGGTGGTTCCTACATGCTTCCCAGAAAGCTGGCGGTTGGTATTCCCTTTTCTTCTATTTTGTTTCACTTATTGGCCCGGAAGAGAGGAGAGTGACCAGTAGTCAGCTAAAGCCTTCGTGGAGGATGTTTGTTTGTTTTCTTTAAATTGGTATGGTATATGCTTAGAACACAGTATTTGCATTCATTTTGGAGAACTGGTGTACATACATAACATAACCTTTTTGTGTATTGTCTTTTCTTTAACAGTTGGATCAGATTACTTGTTTGCAAACTTTAAAAAAAAGGAAACCTGGAACATTTTGTTTGAGAAAAATCCATTCCAAGAAGACTAGATAAACCAGAAAGGTCTCAGGATCACTTTCTCTATGAAGTGTGTTTTGTTTGTTTGAAGAGAATAAAAAACAGTAAAAAGAGATGTCCATTAGAAACAATACAGAATTTCACAAGAATAGCAGGAATCCTATTATTTTGTTTATATAACATATCTTGATAATTTCTGACCACCTTCTCTTCTCTTCCCTATCTCTTCTTCCCCATTCTCTTCTCCAAAATGTCTGCTTGTATTTTAATTTATTTATATTTGAAGCGTCTCACGTAAGAGACATCATATGGTATTTAGCTTTCTACATCTGTCTTATTGTACTTGCCACTGTGTTGTTCTCTTGCAGAAGACTTGAATTCATTTTTCATTATAGACGAACAGAATTATTCTGTGTGAACATATGCTATGTGTTCTTTATCCAGTTGTCCACTAGTAGGAATCTAAGCTGTGTCCAGAGGTTAGCTGTTGTGACCCCTGCTACTATAAACAGGAGATTTATGACTCATGTAGTATAATGTGCTTAACTTTTTCAAAAATATACTCTGGAGAGGAATACCAGGCTCCAGAGGAGTTTCTATCCTTTTAAGGTTTGGAGGAATCTCCATACTGATACCCTTAGTGGCTGTACCGGCTTGTACTCCCACCGGCACTGTGGAAGGGTCCTTTCCCCCTGCGTTTTCATGAGCATTTGTTGCTCTTTGTGTTCTTGGGGACAGTCATTCTGACTGGAGGAAGGTGGAATCTAAGAGCTGTTTTGCTTTACATTTCCCTAATGGTTAAGAATAAATAACAGTTTTCATGTACATTTTAGCCATCTTTGCTCTTTTTGAGAAGAGCCTCTTCAGTCGCTTTGCCCATCATGATTTTGGGTGGCTGCTTTATATTAGAGGGAGGTAATGTTTTTGCCTCCATTGTGTATGTTTTTGGCAGACCAGGGATTGAACTCAGGCTCTTGTGCTTGCCAGGGAAGCACTTATTCCACTGAGCCATCTACTCGGCCCTCATTGTGTACTTTGGATACCAGTTCAGAGGGTGCCTTCTTAGCCATTCACAGTGAAGGATTCCTATCCAAATGAAACTCAGTTTAAAAGTGAACACATATATGAATATATGTATGTGTAGGTGAGGTGGTAGGTATACATTAGTGATATTTGATTTATATGGATTTTGTAAAAGAATGTATATATATAGTGTATACTTTTGGTTTATTGAGGTAATATTAAGAATTCTATTTGGGAACTAAAAATCTCCTTTAAGAGTGAAACTATGAGATGGGCAGATCACTCAGCAGTCTAAGCACCTGCCTGGCAAGTGCAAAGACCCTAGTGCAATCCCTGGTATTGCAAGCTGTGCTGGCCCAGAAGTGGGCATGGTAGTACATGCCTGTCACCCCAGCAATGGGGAGGCTGAGACAGGAGGGTCATTAGGAGTCTGAGCTGTGTAGTCAATAAAAGAAAAGAGGGAAACTGTTTTCCCAGAGAGCATTTCACCACAGCAAGCAGAGGGAAGCCAAGGGAAGCCATTGAAACGAGCCTGCTGCAATTTTCTGAGAGTGCAGATTCGCCCTAACAAAAGCCCTGCCCAGACAGTTGAAGGCACAAAGACAGCAATCAATTTCCCATCAGGCCAGGCACTAAACAGGCTGTGTCTGAACCAGTGCTTCCTGGAGGCGTCTCTGTAGTAAGACCTGGTTCCTGCCTGGCCCCCTTTTCCTGACCTGATTAAAGAAATCAAAGGAGCTTTAAGTTTCTTGGTTTGAACACTTATCATTGTATTATTTGGGAATCGGCTTGGGTCCTCTGATGTTAAGAGGCTAAAGGCTTGTGAATGGAGCAGAGAGAAAGGCTGGCTGACCTTGTGCTGGGGCATTTTCTCTGTTCCTTTCTCTGGACACCTACCTCTCTGGATCTTCTTTTTTAGGCTTCCAGCCTGGGAAGTGCTGGAACAATATACACAGCCCGGTTCCACTGCTTGACTCATAGAGTCCACGGGGTGGGTGTCTGATGACTTCATTTAACACAAACTGAACATGGTGGCTTGGCAGCAAGCTCAACTCCCGCCTTCCAGCTAGGCTCGAGCTCTCAGGCACTCACACCAGGAGCGCAGTACCCTACAGGCCTCACTCTGGGTCTTGTCTCTCTCCTCTTATGCTCCTTCCCTCCTTCCCTCCTGCAGCTCTGTCTTTCTTCTCCAAAGGAGGGCCAGCTGTGGATAGGATCCATGGTCTTCATGTGTGTGTGATGTGCCCTCACAGTGAGCACCTGCTGTACTCAGTCAGCCACTGTAAGTCCTGTGTTCAGGGCATAGCCAGAAGTGATGTTTAACCAGCTCTCTCAGCATAGTATAGCCTGGGTCAGTTGACTTCTACAGTTTGGGTCTGAAGTTCTTCCAAAAGACTATGTATTAAAGGCTTGGTTTCCTCTTTATAGTTTATTATCTTAGATTTTTTTTTTTGAGGGGGAGGTTATAGTGTCAGTCCTCTGTCATTGATACAATTCTAAGCATCCCTGTTGCCTACGGCAGGGCTTCTTAAATTCCACAGCGCTTGCATGAAAATGCGACTCTGAGCCATGGGTCTGGCTGTGTACTCAGAGTGTTCATCTCTGCTGAGCTCCCAAGAGCGATGGGCATCGCTGTCCATCTGAAGATCATGTGGAAAGACAGGTACAGGGCACGGGCCCCCAAGCAAGACAGAGCCAGTGATGCTAGATTCCTGGGGACAGCCCAGGCCAGTGAAGGAGTCCATCATAGAGTGCTGAGCCTTCCTTTGCTACTGTGTGTACAGAATGGTAATTCTGTACCATGAAGTTGTCTGCTCATGTCCTCTGCAAGATTATAAATTCTACTGCTACCAATAAGAATCTATAAAGTTATAGCTATGGATGAACAGCAATCCTTCTTCCATCCAATGATGTGTCTTTTTAGCCCCTTTTTTCCCAGCCTGTGTTTGGAGCCAGTCTGCTGGGATTCTAAGGATGGGTTATGGATCATATGTGAAACAGAGATCACCAAATCTTGGTGCTATGGTTTGTGTGTCATTATCCTGGCAAAGCCTCATGCAATCATTGGGGTGTGGTTCCAGGGTTGTGAGTAATTCATGATCCAAGGCTGGGATTACGGGTCTGGGTGCTGCCAGGATCATGGGTGTTGAGGGGATATAGCCTGAAGGCAATATAAGAAAAGGAGAGAGGCTTACCTCTTTGTCATTGTTGCTGTTCTTCCTTCTTTTCACTGTTAATGTTTTGTTGTTTTCCACCACTGTGAACTGCTGCCCTCTGCCATGTGCCACTCTGCCTTGGAACCAGCTGAGTATGGACTGAAACCTCCACAAAATGTGAGCTAAATTAACCTTTCCTTCTTTGATTCTGGGTGCTGGGTATTTTGTCCCAGAAATGAGAGAAAAGTAAATGAGACACTTGGCTCTCTCCCAGACTCATCCTCTGGCCCTTGGATGGAATTAATAAGGTCCCAGCATGGATACCAGGATCAGGGCCTGCCTGCAGACCAAAGCAGGAATCTTTCTTCTCTCTGTCTCTAGTTCTACCATCCTGTGGCTGCACCTAGGTGGTGAAAGTTGCAGTTCCAGCTTCTGCTGCTATGCAGAGAGGCAAGAAGGTCGGTCAGGAGTATCTGTGGGAAGGAAGGAAAAGCCTCCCAGGAACATTAATTTTTCAGTGTGTGTGTGCAGGCACTTGGCAGCTTAGGGCTGACAGGCTGAATTTCAAGCCCTTGTCTGGCTCACAGCTAAGGGATGGCTCTGGGTTTAGAATGGAATTTAGTTCCAAGCAAGGCTTCCTTGAATGGACTTCTGAGATGAGAGATGACAGGAAACTGATGCTGATCCTAGGCCACAAAAGCACTGCACACGGGATTGCAAATGCATTATTACCAGTTACTGAGGGGTAGGAAGCATCTTTGCAAGTGGGGAAACTGAGGCTCAGGAAGGTTATCATTGATGTTATGCGACTGTTTGTATTCATTCAAAAATATTTATTGAAGTATGTTTCATGTCCAGAAACAATGGGGACACCATGGCCACCAAGGTAGATGCCATCTGCAGGATAAAGAGTTTTGTCTTCCCAATAATAATTGCAATGGAACAACTAAGGAAAATAATTTGAGAAGAAAAATTATAAAAGGCTGAGAAGGAAGACAACAGGATATCGCCTTTGGAGAAGATGTCTCAGTGGATCACTTGAGAAGCTGTTGAGCAGTTAAGCAGTGGCTGTGAAGGAGGAGGCAGCCATATAGGACTTGTGGGAGAGTGGGTGAGATAGCTCCTGGACTGAGAGCCTGCCTAGGCAAGTGCAGGGCCTGCATTCAATCCCCAGCACCACATGCTGCACTGGCCCTACCCTTGGACTCATACAGCCAGCCATCTACCACGACCAGGTGTAGTGGCACATGCCTATAATCCTAGTGCTGGGGAGGCTGAAAACAGGAGGATCACTATGAGTCTGAGCTGCATAGTGAGACCCTGTACTAAGTATGCAAAACAGAAAAAAAAAGAAAAGAAAAAAAAAAAAACTAAAAAGAAAAGCTTGGCAGTGGGGCAAAGGAGGACATCCCTAACAGTGCACACACAGGGACACGTGCTTTTAAGGGGAGGATCTTGACAAGCTCAAGGCCCTGAAAAAGGTCCACATGGCTGTGTAGCAGTGGTTCTTGAGAGACCCAGATATAGGTTGAGCTTCTAGATGACAGTAAGGGACCCACAGCCATGAATCTGGATTTCATCTGGCATATGGCTCAGCGAAGTGCAGGATATCATGCAAGGTCTTCAGATTTCAAAGCCTTGCTTTTTCTCATTATAGAAATGGTTTTCAAAGATAGATTTTTGAAAGCAGCAGAACTCTTTTATCAAAGGAAATCTTACAGAGATCCCTCCACAATGCAAATCAGTTTTTGAGATGTGTCAGTCTGGCTTAAGTAGGGTTTGGCAGAGCCCTGAATCTGCCGACTTTGTCTCCATCTTATTCCCTGCAAGGGGCCTGAGACATCTTATGCCATGGAGCTGATTAGTTATTTAATTATTTGTCACGTGTTTGCCATGCATCGCAACCTATGTCAGCCACTGTGTGAGGCTGTGGGGGAATGCAGTGGGCAAGGGAGAGACCACAGTACTTCTGGGCTTCTTGGGAGTGAAATGCAGGTAGAGAGCTCCCCCCGCATGCAACACATGTGGTTCAGCTACGGCAGGGTCTAGAATTGCGGGCTGATGGCAGGGGACGCAGGATCATGGGAGAGTTTTCTGCAGAGTGACACAACTTGGTCAGCAGCAGAAGACACTATGCTGATCACATATGCTAGTGGAGGGAAATAACTGGAAGCAGAGAGAGGGGGCCAGCTCTGTGGCCCCACACCCTGTTCCGTGCTGATGGCCTCTCCCAGACGGGGGAGCTCCCTGCTGCTTCTTTCTTTTCAATTTCTGCCTCTCTTTAGCAAGCAATCTTGGGTGCTTTTGCCTCCATGAAGTCTCCCTTGCCAAAGGCACATGCTCCTTTCTTTCAAAAGCCCCATATCTGCTGTTGATTGAGTGTAACTCAATAATAATTTGTTGACTTATTCAACTTTTATTGTCACAGGGGGCAAAACAAAGTCAGGAGAATTTGTGATTTGTTCCAGATTTCTTAGCCCAAAGAAGGAAGGACTTGGGACTTTGATTAAGTCCTGGTAGCCAGTGTCCATTATTGATGTGTCACCCCCACCTCTTGGTCCTTAACTGGATGGATTTTTTCCTGTGGGTACCTATGGATGCCTTTGTGCTTTGTGGAGTGCTGTATTCAGGGACCTCGTCTTAGTTCTGTCACTTCTCCCCAAAATCTAAACTATAGTAGTCTACGAATAAAATACTGTGAAACTAGACTGCTGTGCATGAAGATACCCATGATGCTAGACACTTTCTCATCTCCAAAACATAGTACTCAACAGCTACAACTTGAAGGAGAAGAGGTTCAGTTGGGCTCAGGGTTGCGGCTCCTGTAACCCTTGGTCAGCTCCAGGAAAGAAATGGCCTGGTAGAAGGACACAGCAGAGGAAACCTCATGTCATGGTGCTCAGGAAACAGAGAGGGAAGGCAGGCACTGGGGAGGGCAGATACCCCGGTAACATCATGCATCTCAATTCAGTCAATGCCCAGGGAGGAACTGACAGCCACAAAATCAAGGCACCTGCAGGAAGGCAGACCTGGAGGTGCAGGCCAAGCTGCCTCACCGTGGCTGGAGGACTCTTCCTCCATGCTTTCCTCTGCCTGTCTTCATTCTCAAGTGACTGTCAGTTCCTGGTGGCTAAGATGGCACGGATAAACCAAATGAATCTCTTCTCCTTTATGTTGTAGGTGTTGAGTACCATGTTTTGGAGGGGAGAAAGTATCTAACACCATGGATGTCTGCATTCATAGCAATCTAGCTTCACAGCATTTTATTGATAGCCCACTATAGTTTAGATTTTTGGAAAAGGTTACAGACCTAAGACTTGGTCCCTGAGTATAGCCTAGATCCTGCTAGCTTGAGGGGTATGGTAGAGAAAGACCATGCACTCTCATCCTCGCTAAGATACCAGCCAGGACCTGCATAGGCTCAGCTCTCATCCTGCCCCACTTACCACTGAGCCAAACACAGGCCGTTCTTTCCCGTCCTATCTTCCAAACTCCCTTTGTCACACGGCAGTCAGCTTCAACAAATACATTAGGGGATCCTCTGGCTCCACCAGGACAGTCTTGACCTATAAATCTCTGGCTCTTTGTTTAGGCTGAGCTACCACAACAGGTAGACACAGCGTGCACATTTTGACGGGTCACATATGTACACACACACACACACACACAGTTCGAGGCAGACTGGCTGCCAGGCCTGTGCAAAATGTCAGCCTGGGCTCCCAGTGAGTACTGAGGAACAGGAGAGAGCCCTTGATGAGTAGTTGCGGGGTTCTGGTTCCTTAGGAAGTGTGTTGTTCCTCAGCCTCCGACATGAAGGTTTTTTTTTCTAGACAATGCAATTCTTGATCCAGCAGAGAGAGGAAAACAAACACATGCCTGTTTATTAGGTATGGAAAATGACATAACTGCAGGCATATTGTGTTTGGGGAATCAGCCTGGCTTTGCCACACAGCCATATGAAGCTGTTTGGAAACCCTGCTTCCTCCTGGTATTTTTGGCCCACTCTCCCTTTTGTTTGATAAGACTGTGCCTGCTTTCTTATGCAATCCCAGGAAGCCTGGCACTGCAAACCACAGAAAGCCACATTTGTCCTGTGCTCTGTTTCTAATGTACAGTGGCTTTAGTGTTCAACTTAACAGTCACATAATTACCTCCCCCAACCTCAGCACCATACACTGTATTAACCCACTGGATTCTGCATCAGCCCTATGAAGTTGTCTCTATTATTATAAATACATTTTCTAACAGAAATGAGGCACTGAGGTATTGTGCTATTATTTTGGTTGTTGTTGTTTTTCCAGTACCAGGGATGTGACCCAAGGCCTTCACACTGAGAGATATCCCAGCCCTTTTGAAGTTTGATTTTATTCTGAGGCGGGGTCTCACTATATAGCTAGAGCTGTGGGTGTGTGCTGCACTGTGCTATGTTGCCAACATGGAACTCGACCTCAGGTAGGCTGGCTTTTCATGCCTCCCTACATCTTCCGGTGGGGGTGGAAGGCTGGGGTTTTCCAGGGCTTTAGCAGCGCTGCTTCTATAAAAGCCCTGTTTCCCTACTATGTGGGCAGACAGTAGGGAAAGGCACAGGTGGTTCCCCGCACTTGCCAGGAGGCACCCAGAAGGCTGGGTGGCAGCTGGCAGTGGGAGCCACAGGCTTTCCTCCTTTTCTGCCTCGGCCTCCTCAACTGCTCCTCCGCACTCGGAAGAGCTCCCAAGAAACCTTCAGGCTTATGCGATTCTTGGAACCTCTACTTGTCCTGCTGTCCACTAAGGGCCGCTTCACATCCTCGCTGGAGGCTGTGCTGGGTAGACTGCTGCTCAAGGTTTTGCCTGTGAAGCCGTTGCATGATGCATCCCCTCGCTTTCCTGTGAAGCTTTAAAACCACTCTTGATGGGAACCTGCAAGCATCACTCCTGCCTGTGTTTTTGTTGAGCTCGACCTGCACCACTCCCTACTGTTCCCAGCGCAGCCACAGGGTGCTTGCACTGGTGCCCCTCAGGGACTCTGATCACAGAAGCTGAGAGGGAAGGTGGAGAGGTTCTTAAGAGTCTTCCCAGCCCTACCTTTTATTCAGACCACCAAAAAGCAGTTTTCATTAGTGCCTGGATTTTTTTCCCAACCTAATTTTGTGTAAGATACATAAAAGTAAAGCCCTTTGAGGGAAGGGATGAAAGGGAGATGAGCCCTGTCCCGCCGAGCTCCCTGCTGCATCCTCCCATCCGGGCATCTAACTCCTTTCCTGCCACCTTCCCAGGAAGCCCTCGAGGCTGCAGCCCGGGAGCCCTACACAACACCTTCCCAAACTGCTGCTCTGTAGGCTGAGCTCCCTGCCACCTCATCCCCAGCATCACACAGCTTTCTGGGGGTGAGCTCGGTTGAGGTCCTGTCCCCCTAACAGGCTCCTGGTCTTCTGTCTTGAGGTTTCTCAACCTGAGGAAGAGGGATCCTTCTAAGGTACACTGGGTGTCATCTTCTATTTACTTACTCTTCGCTGCCATCTCCCACTGCTTTGAGGATGAGCTCCAAACTCCTTAGCAAAGTCTATAGATCTTTCGTGTATACACGGCAGACTGTCCCAGATGCAGCGTCCTTTAGCATTACATTTTTCATCCAGCTGGACCTTAAATGTGTCGTCCTTGCTCCTGTCACGTCCAGGCTGGACTTAGCCAGGCCCTCAGCTGCCCAGCTCCCTGGGCTCTCCCAGGCCCTGACTTTTCCCCACTGGCTAATTCCCTGATAGCTCCCACAGCATTAGGAACACTAAGGCCTGTCCTTCTTAATTCTCAATACCTAGAAATTCTTGGCACACAAAGAAATGCCCAATGGGTATTTGCTGACTATACAAATAAGGATCTTTCTCTCCCCCCACCCCGGCCCCTCTGGACCCCTTCAGCAATGTCTTGGCTGCCTCCACTCCTGCTGTCAGCGCCTGACATTTATTAGCTTGACTTCTACACCTATCCCATTTGCCGTGACCCGATGCGGACCTCCCCAGCGACTTGTGGTTGTCTCCAGTCAAACATTTTGCTTTTCTTTCCTGGGTCAGAACCATCCTGCTGCACTACACGCTTTCCTCTTGGAGAGGATGGCAAGGTCCCCGGCTCCATGAGGTCAAGAGTCTCCTCAGGCTCACCCATTGTGGCTTGCTGGGGGCTTGATTAACATTCGCTGTGTTGTCTTGGTCACTTCCATACAACACCCAGCGCTCACAACGGGAAGGAGTGAAGTTGACTCACATTTTCAAAAGGTCTGTAGTCCCTGGCACTAAGGCAGAAAGGGCCTGATGGAGGGGGAGTGGCAGACACAAAGGTGCCCAAGCCCCTGAGGCTGGGAAGCTGGGGAAGGAGGATCCAGGGACGGGCCTGCGCCTTCCAGGCCTCGCTCCTAGGCACGCCCAGCAATCGGGCCTTGGCTCCCAGCCGCTGATGAGCACAGAGCTACCTCGAGGCAATCACCTTGCTTTGAGGGAGAATTTGAGGGGGCTCATTTTAGATTCGAACCATAGCAAGAGTGAATGAAAAGGATCAATATTTATTTATTTATTTATTTATTGATTGATTGTATTTTAGGGAAGGTCTACAGGGTGTTCAGGATCTCACTACCAGATCGGACTCATAGTGATCCCTCTGTTAGAGCCTGCCAACAGCTGGGATTACAAGCGCCCGCTGTCACACCCAGTCTCAATTGCTGTCTCAGCGCTCCGGGGTCGGGGCCAGCATGGCTCGCCCAGGGATCGAACTGCCGGCCCCTACACCTGCACCTGTTTGCAGGCGCTTTATTCTGCTGAACTATTTGGCCGGCCCTGAGCAGTTCTACAATGCATCGATGAGCACAAGGTTGGCCTTGCACAGTGGACAAGAATCTGAGCTCCCTTCTGTGAGTGTGTGTCAAAGCTTTGCCAACGCATAACTGACAATCTTGTGATGAGATCTGGGACCTGGCTCTGGAAGTGGAGAACGAGCCTAGGAGAGGAAACCTCAGACGCTGCAGCAGCCAGGTACCCCCCGCTCACCCTGGTACTTTGCGCCCCCCTTCTCAGCAGGTCTGTCACGGCCCACCTGGGAAGACTCAGCCACCTGTATGAGAAGAAATTCTGACCATTGGCAGGATTTATTGCAGAGATTAGCTGCTACTGAAACCTTCAATATCAGCTCCCAGCTAAGCCCAAGCTCAGGAATAGGGATGAACTCCAGTTGTCTCTTCCAAGGCTTTTGTCCCCATCAGGCGGCTGCCTCCTGCCCTAGAAGGCTAATGTGCAGGAAGGTGGCAGGGAATCTTGGGCACCCAGTACTTCGCCAAGTGTCTAGGCAGATTCACGAAAATACTGTTGCCTGTCACCTTTCTTCATAGCTTGGGGTCCGGAGTTTTAGCTCTCTAGAGTGGCTCAAAATGTCTCTTCCAATCAAGATGATTTTATGAAATGACAATTTGATGATATAAATTAAGCTGAAAGATTGCCTTTTCAAGAAGCTGCAAAAAGTATCTATCTATCTATCTATCTATCTATCTATCTATCTATCTATCTATTTATCTATCATCTATCTATCTATCCATCTATCTATCAAGAGTAGTTAAGAAATTAGAAAACAATGACAAAATGAAAGCATTTTTTAAAAATGTATTTGGTGCAGAGTCTGGCTACGCAGCTAGACTCGTAGCGATCCTCCTGTTTCCAGCCTCCTCAGCACTGGCATTACAGGTGTGGCCCACCATGGCTGGCCTCAGTGGCTGGCTCAGTGCTCACGGGATGGGGCCTGTGCAGCATGTGGTGCCAGGGATCGACCCTTAGCTTGCCCAATCAGGCGCTTAGTCTGCTGAGCTATCTCACAGGCCCTGAAATCATTTTTAAGAGCAAAAAGTTTCAGAGAATGTGAGATAGGGCATTAGATGAATTGGCTTCAGCAGAAGACAGGTCTAACTCTGATTCCCCAAACAGAGGCTTGTCCCTATCTGTGAAGTAGGGTTAGGATATTAGAGCACATATCTGCTGGCTCTTCACTGCAGTTAGTATTCCTCTGGGTGAAAATAGTCTACTCAGCCCTTCAGGAGACTTCTGTTCTCAAGTCTCAGCCCAGAGATGTATGCATGTGATCCTTGTCCAGTTTATTCCAGCCCAAATAGGACCAAGAAGGAGGATGGATGACATCCCTGGCACTAATTCCTCACTGTAGGCCACTGTGATCTACAGAAAGGAAGAGATCTGTTTTCTATCTCTGACCTCAGGGTGATCAATCTGATGCAGTACAAGTGATGGCTGAGACTTGTGCTGCTGGGGTGTGTGGCTGTGCTACCATTGGACCTCAGCTGCTACCATGAGCATGAGTCTGGGACAGTTTGTGGGGGCAGGGACATGAGGGACAGGGCCGGCCCACCCCAGCTACTGTGAGCGACAGCCGGTCAACCCTGGTTACCTGGGCAAGGTGAGCCAAGATTGGAGAGTCCCTGGCAGACTCCTCACTGGCCCCAGATGCACGATGGGTAATTTTCATGGCCACTCAGGCATTGTCATTGTTGGGTGCTTAAGAGCTTTGTGGCCAGCAGGTAACTGACATAGTCCATGAGTTAACTTCCACCAAGCAGGCTGAGATTGAGATTTTTTGCAGTGTCCGAGGTTTCCTCTCCCAGGCCTTGATCTTCACTTTCAGACCAATGTCCCATATTTCACAAGTTTTGGTTATGCACTGGCAGAACTTCGACACACACTGGACACAGAGGCTTTTGTTTTTCTGCTGGGATTGTCACCCCAACAAGATGAGAGCCTGGAGCAGCTGAAGGGTGGCACAGCAACACAGGGAGAGGCTGGCTCAGGCCGCACCTGAGAGGGAAGAATTCTGACTGCCTTTGGATCTCCTGGATCCTGCTATGCCTAAAGCAACTGAACTGCAGTTTCAGATGTACTGAATAAATGCTATCTTGTATTTATTGCTAGTCAATGTAGGTTGGATTTTTGACCTTTGCAGTTTAGAGAGCTTCAATTGCTAGAGCATAGAAACTGTAGATGAGAGTTATGAGCTGTAAATGTGTCTCAGAATGTCATGGTCCAGGAAAATACTTGTTTCTGTGAAGCTCTAGGTAGTACCAAATACCACCTTTTCCTTCCTCCTCGTCTTGTTCTTCTTCCTTCCTCTTCCTCTTCGTCTCCTTCTCCTCTTCCTCCTTCTTTTCCCCCTCCCCCTCCTCCCTCTCTTCCTTCTCCTCTCTCTCTCCCCCTCCTCCTCCTTCTCCTTCTTCTCCTTTCTTCTTTGCTTTCTAGAGAGCTGGATGCTTGTGCAGGTATTTCTTGCACCTTGATGAGTTATAAAAAGATATTTACCACAACATTTCAGCATTACCTGAAAATCAGTGAGACTCACTCCTGACTCAGCATTGGCGGCCACAAAGACTCTCCAGTTCTGAGAAAGACGTGATGAGGATGTCTTATGTGTCAGTGATTTAATTCATGCTGTTTGGGGAAGAAACAGTTTTATATCTCGAGGAGACAGCAAAGATGATCTCATCAAAGCCTCATGGTTTACCAAGAAGGACACAGAAGCCAGAAGAGGAGCAGGGGCTATGCTGCTGGGAAGTGTCACCTGTGGTGGGAAGAAGATGGGTTTTGGGTCCAGAGAGATGGAGATGTACACCCCACTCTTCCCTGTAAACCTGCCACTTTCAGGTGAATTTACCCTTCCTGTGCTTCCATTCTCACTTTTGTAGAATGAAGACAAAGTTCCACACAACAGAGAAAGATTGTAGTTCATATTTAGTGACCATAGATCTTCTTCCAGGAGTGTGTCATGGTTTGTGGTTTTTGCAAGGAGAACAATATAATACAGGACACATTTTATAATAGTGTGTTATAATGAATCACCCAAAAATCATATACTAGTGCAGGCAATCCATCCACACACTAAATACGAAGGCCTGCTGCAGCTGAGGGCCTAGATCCTACTTCATGGATCTGTGCTGGAAAGGCCCAAGGAAAGGTCAGTGGTGGAAGCTAGGAAGTCTATGCCAGTTGGCTGAAGGGTCTGTGCTAGAAAGCTGAGGGATCTGGCCGGGAGCTAGGAAGTGATCCTCAAAGTAAGCACCACAGCTCCCCTAAAACTAGCCATCCTCAGCAACAGTAACATCCTGAGCTCCTCTAGCCGTGAAGAGGGCTGAGTTCCCATCAGGAAAGCCAACAGGACGAGCTTCTCCATGAAGCTGAGCAGTGCACCATCTTTCACTTTGGAGCCAAGAAGCGATGCTGGAGATGCGGACTAGAGCTCCCCCAAAGTTCATCGGGAAAGCCAGCATGACACGTCCTCCAGCAGGACAACTTGAGGGAACTAGGAGCCTCTGGTAGCTCTGATAGCTTCTCCAAACAGCGTTCTGAACAGCATTTCTGCAGCTTCTCCTGTTCTGCCTTTATGCTGCCGGCAACAACCCTCAGATGGCCACCTTAATTAAGCACCATGCTAGTTTAATTCAGCTGGGTGTAATAAGTTGACTACCTGTTAGAAATAAACTACAGAGTGACTCAGTCTTCCCCTTCTCCCTGTTTCTACTACCAAGGTAGACTTAATAGTTTGCTTTCACAGAATAAAGCACAAAAGGAGGAAAGATATTAATATATAACAGTGGAGAACTGTTAATGTAAATTCTACCTTAACCAAATGGAGAAGGTAGGTGGTCTGAGAGAACGTCATGATGACAGGATGACAGGCCAAAGCCCAGACTCCAGCACAGTCAGAAGAGCATTCAAAAAATCCAAACTAGAAGATATTCTACGAAATCCCTGGCTACAATGCTATGAATATTGTTAGGGTCATGGAAACCAAGAAGAGCATTCAATAAATCCAAACTAGAAGATATTCTACGAAATCCCTGGCTACAATGCTATGAATATTGTTAGGGTCATGGAAACCAAGAAGAGGCCAAGAAACTGCCAAACCAGGGGGACAAGGGAGATGTTCTTTGATTGAATGCTAAGACAGAAGGCAGAGTTGAAATGGTAAGAAAGCCTAGCATTTAGATCATAAGAGAGCACAGACACTAGTTTTTCAGTAATGGCTCCTTCATTATGCTTAAGCAAGATGTTAACAGTAGAGAAAATGGGTGAGAGCAGGTGGGAACCTTCTGTAGTATGTTAAAACTATTTGGTAAACCTAAAATTACTCCACAATTAAAAAAAAAGAACAGTTTTAAGATTAAACATTGAGTTGTTCTTGACCCAGATTTACTTTACCTTTAGACAATTGTCTCATTTTTTCTTTTTTTTCATTAAATGTATTTTTATTTTTTAATTTTTTAATTTTTTGGCAGCAGATCTAGCCAGAATATTTTCTTTTTCTTTCTGTTTTCTTTTTTCTTTTTCTTTTTTTTTTATTTTATTCAACTACAAATGTCAATCAGACAGTTTCAAGACACCTTAACAATACAGATTCAATAAATTAATACATTGCAAACTGTTTTCAGAATGTTTTGGTATTGTAAAGATGCATACATGATATTATATTTACAGACATTGTTTTAGCAGATATCTCTTATCAGTGAATTAAGAGTGTAGCTGCTTGCTTATCTTATTTTTTATACCTGAATTATATCAAAATGTCTCATTTTTTCTACCTGCAAGGTCTAGAATCTTCTAGTTTCTCAGAGTCTGCAGTCCAGGAAATAAACCATAGGGTGCTGTGTTGTCTGCAGAGCTTTGGCACATCGATCTGTGTTGTTGTTGTCTCTGCCTTAGGTGACAGTCAAGCAGTGAAGCTTTCTGCTATGCTCTCCTGGAGAAACTTCAATTGTTTGTTTGATTATCATTCTTTGGTTGAAAAATATGTACATGCTACGATGCCTTGGAGAAGCCAGACAGCTGTAATAACACCTATTCATATCCATATCCTGAGTTGTGTGGATACCATTTTTAGGTATTTTCTTCTTCTATCCTTGCAGATGCGTAGTACCAGGGAGAAAATAAACTGAAGCTCAGAGAGGTGAAAGGACTGTTCAAGATCACACAGCCAGAAAAAGAAAGTTTTCTTGGGAACAAGTTCTTTCTTATTCCAAAACACATGCTATCAATCCCTATGTGAAATTGCTTTAATGTAAATTATCACACCTGGGAGGTACTTCAGATACTGGTTAAGAGAGAGATCAGAACATGTTGGTTTACAAATTGAGTTCTGTCCTCAATACACAGATGACCTTAGCTTGGAGCTGAACTATGGGTTTACGTTTGTTGTTGCTATTTCCTTTTAAGAGTGAACTACTATTAGCATTGGAAAATAGGGAGATGTCCAATTACACGTTCCTTTTCTTTTAAAGAAGAAGAGGGAGAAGGGGAAGGAAAAAGCAGGAGAAGAAGAAGAGGAGCAGAATGAGAAAGAGGAAGGGGGAAAAGCTGTAGAGACAATTGTGACATCAGGGGCATATTTATGCCAGAAGCTGACCCTTGACTCTGGGTTAGATTTTCTAGTTCACACCCACTCTGCCTCCTTTCTTTGCTTTTCCACCCCATTTACAATTTTCCTTCTGGTCTTCCTGGTTCACAGCCACTGCCTTAGTATGAATTACTACAGAGAAAATCACCCATCAGAGAGGAGAGGAGATGGGTCAGACACCACACAGCAAGGTCGACAAATGTCACTTTAGGGGATGCTTGATCATAATTTTGTATGCTGAGCCCAGATATAAACCAAGCTTCCTGGCTCTCTGACTTCCTGACTCTCTTGGTCCTATGCCTGCCTTTCTGTGCTGCTGCTTCTTTGGTGGCTGACTAGTTCCAGCCTCCTGTCTGCCGGTCTTTGGGTTACACACTGAAGGCAAGATTCTCAGTCTCAGCATATCTGCACGTTTCCTGTGAAAGTTTTGATCTCATCAAATGAGTAAGGGTTAAGCATTTCCTCTGAGCAAGGTGAAAAGCTGCCTGGGGTATTAGGAAATTTGTTAAAGGAGGAGGAGTGGGGAGTAGAGGAGAGAGAAAAAGACAAAGAGAAGAAATAAGAATAAGAGCTGATTTCTATAATGTTTATTCCTTTCCTGCTTAATTCTGGTTAAACTCTGAACACTAATAACTCTGTAACATCTACTTTTAGGAAAGAAGACAAAGAGATGTACAGCCAATGCCCCCTCTGATTCTGATTTAAAACAGGGCAAAGAAAATGAAGACTCATAAGAAGCCCAGCGCCAAGGCAATGATCTTACAGGGGACACCCAAACCCTCTGGAACCATCTCTAAGCTCAAAAACTATAGTTTTGTAATTTTTTTTTCATGTTACACAAAAAAACAGAGTAAACCTCATACTCTGTGTTTGTGTATCACTAATAAAATGAACATCTCTAATAGTGTTTGTGGACAGGATGTCATGTCTGCTTCTTATACTAAGAATAACCACTAAGAAGACAACAATATGCAATGTATTAATTATTAAAACTATCCTACTTATCAGTTTTGAAACTGTGTCATTGCTATTTCTTTCCCAATAAACTTATTAAAAATTAAAAATAAAATGAACCTCTATGAGTGAGCTACTGACCTTCATAGGGAATAGGAGAAATTCAATTTTTCTACACTTCAGTAGAGCTGTGTGCTTCCCTCTGATTCCTTCTTTTCCCTCCAGCTTACAGGGTGCTGCCTTCATGAAACTTGTGTAGTTACTCTGTTTGTTTACTCATTAAGTTTTAATCTTTTGTCCTGAAAATGGTCAAATGTACAGAAAAGTCAAATGGATGGAACTACCTGAGTACCATATAGCTATGAGAAGACTACGGAGTTCAACTACGTTTTTAACATTTGGACGTTTATTTCTTTATGTACCTCATTTTTGCTTACTGTTTGCTGAGCCATTACATAAGTGATTTACTTTGCAAAGTAGCAGATATGTGTAAAAATGGGGATGCCAGTAGGGAGGATTTTACACAGCTTCTGCAGTTGGGATTGGTGGACAATTTTATTTCATCTGTTCTCTCACTCATCCTATGCCTTCTCTGCCCTGTCTCAGGGCTGTTTTGAAATCCCAGACATTATATATTTATCTGTAACTATTTCAGCCTGTATCTCTGAAAAATAAGGGTTCCTTTAAAAACATAATTGCAATGTTGTTATCATACTTAAAATAATGAACATTTGCTATCAATCCTGGATGTCTAGATGGTGTTCGAAGGACTTCCTTTCCACTCATCAATTCTTCCTGCTTCTCAGTTCTGTTTTCACAGTTGCCGTCTTTAGTTAGGATCCAAAACAGTCCCCATTCCTGTATCTTGATGAGGAATGTTTAATTCTCTGTGTTTCCTTCCCTGTTGCTTTGCTTTTTATTTCTACGGGGCAATTTATTTGTTGAAACCTTTGAGCTGTCTCTTTTGTATGCTGTCATAGTTACTTTCCTGCTGCTGGGACAAAACTTCTGAAACCCACAGGTGAAAGGAGGAAAAGTTTATTTTAGTTCACAGTTTGTAGAAATTTTAGTCCATAGTTGGCTGGCTCCAAGGCAGGGTGGTCTGACAGCAGGGCATCCAAGAGGAAAAACCAGTTCATGGTATGGTAGGAGGTGGACAGACTTGCTTCTGATTCCCTCTTATTCCATCCAGGCTGCAAGCCTATTAGTGGATTCCATCCACAATCAAGGTGGGTCTTCTTTGTTTGGTAAATCTGGCATCTACACCTAGAACTATGCCCAATTGGTGGACTAATCTGGTATTGCATACCCATCATCCAGCCACTCCTAAAAGCTCCACCTAGCAGGGTATGAAGCTTCTGGGCCCTATGGAGATGTAAGCCATAGAGTCATATGTGGTTTGAGCAAACAGTAGGTCAATGTTTAAATGAAGATTTGTTACAGCAAAAGACACGTTGCTCCTAACACCCCTCAAAATGCTTGCTCCCATGTTGGATGCACTTATCTCATTCTATTTGCCACTCTCTGAAGCTACTGTGGAAGTCCTTGTCTTGTCATGGTTGTCCTGATGTCCAGAGTCAACTCAACAAAATTGACCTTTCCTGATTATTTTGACTTTGGGCAAGAGCCAAAGGCTCAAGGGTACCAGATAGGACGAGTAAGGTAGAAAAGAACACACCATGATGCTTTCTTGAGCTTCATTTCTGTTGCATACACATGACAGTAATGTGTACTAGATTTGCAACCACACTCTGTGTTATGGTTTGTGTCTAAGTGTCCTCCTAAAGCCTTATGCAGCCCTGGGGTGGCTTCTGGAGTTTGATTAATCATTGTGGGTATGGGTTCTGCACCCGCCCTGGGAGACTCAATTTGCATTACAATATAAGGAGGGGAGAGAGGCTTCCTAGCTGCCTGGGCTGCTGCCACTCCCTTTGTTCTTTGCTTTTTGTCGCTGCCTTGGAACTAGCTGGGTATAGACTGAAACCTCCACTAACTGTGAGCTAAATAAACCTTTCCTTCCTTAAGTTTGTGTGGGAAGATAGTTCAGTAGAATATCGGTGTTGGGTATTTTATTCCAGCAACAGGAGAAGAGTAACTGAAACAGCCTGTAAAGACACAAAGTAGGACTTTCAGAACTGCTTCAGAAAGTGTCAAGAGTGATGTGATAAATGTGTTTGAACTGAGGGGGTCATATTTTGAAGAGAGTTAATGGCAACATTTTTTTTTACTGTAATACATTTTTTTAAAAGCAAATATTCACTGTCATTTTTTTAATCACATCTCCTAATTTCCCACATTCTACATTTTTCTGGATCATCCTTTTGATTGTATTTAACATGCTCTTCCTTCATTTTTAAAAAATTTCTTGTTAACTGGGAATTAGCTGTTGGGTCTTGATCAAATTCAGGCTTGAGTTTGCCAAGAGTGCAATATAAATAGCATTGTTGTATTTCCATCAGGAAGAACATAATGTTCGCTTGCCTCTTTTTGTGATGGTAAATCAACTATGATGTTATGTCATAGTGTCTTCTCATCGGAAAGTCCTTGTATTAGTCTAATTGTCACAACTATAATGAATTAAGTGGGGCAGGCTAACCTTATTGAGAAAAGAGATTTATGAAACTCACCATTCTGGAGGCTGAAACTTAAATCAACACGGCATAAACTCTATCAGGTTTCTCTAGCTGTATCTCCTCATGGAAGAAAAAGCAGCAGGAGCATGTGTGAGGGACAGAAGTCACATAGCTGAACAGAAAGCTATAGTGAGAGGCAAGACTCCCACGGCTCCTCCCAAGGTCATGCCCTATGATCTAAAGTCTTCCTACTGTTAAATACCACACTGAGGACCAACCTTGCAAGTCATGAACTTTTGGGGGAAAAAACCCACATTCAGGCTATCATAGCACTCAATAGTTTTTATCTAATAGGTTTGACAACTGTTGACAATAACTCCCAAGGAGTCGGGCTGGGTTTGAACACCAAATCACTTTACCTTTATGTATTTATATCACATTATGACCAAAACTGAGCCTGTCTTCGTGACTCAACACCATTTTCTTGTGTAATTAAGTTAATAAATGATCTTCTAATGTTATGTAAGGTTCAAGTCATGTTTAAAATTTTCTAATTATATGCTTTGTGTTTTATAACCTTTTTTTTTAGAACAGTCTTAAATTTTCAGAAAAATTGGAATGATAGTGTGGTGTGCTGTCATCTATCCTACATCCACTGACTTTATTGACACTGTGCACATTTGTCCCAATTAATGAACAGGTTCGGATACTGTAGCACAGCTGAAGTACATTGTTTATTTGGATTTTTACCTTATGTCCTTTCTTGGCCCCATGATACCACATCACATTTATTCTTTGCATCTCCATCCATTCTTCTTGATAAGATTTTTCCATTTGGTTTTTATTTTGGGGGACGACATCTTTTCTGTTATCCTATGGAATGATTCACACCTAGAGAGTCAGTGATAAGCATCTCATGATGGTCTTTAGCTTTGCATTTCTTAGAAACTGGAAGTTAGAATGAGAGAGTCAGTTAAATTCAGGCTTATCATTGTGGCCTGAAATATTTCATAGGCAAGGCTGTGTCTTTTATATCTGTCCTCACAGCAGTGAAAAGATGGATCAGAGAGAAACATGACTAATAGTTGTATCTCTTACAGTTCTAGGGAAGTGTTCCAAATGCTCTATTTGTCTTTCCTTGAACCATACTTAGTAAAATTGGCTTAATTCTGAATGTCAGTTTATATTATAGGTAAGTTGTACTATTACTGCTGCTAATGTTACTGCCACTGCCACTATGGCTATTGCTGCTACTGTTATTACTACTATTATTTAGGGTTTAACTATGGCTGAATGCTTAATGGAACATTAATTTGAGTAGAATTCACCCTGTCACAAAATGTATGCATTTGACTCAAGACTTTCTAAATATCTGGGGGTCAACTAAAACCTTTATAAAATATTGTTTGTCTTTTTATTTGTGCTGTGAGTTGAAGTCGGGACCTTTACACTGTGCCATCTCCAGTGATTTTACTAATTTTTTGTATCTTGAGACAAGGTCTCACCAAGTTGCTAGGCTGTTCAGGCAGGACTCTAACAGGCAATTCTTCTGTCTCAGCCTCTCAAGACAATGAAAATTGCAGATGGGAGCTACAGTGTCTGGTTTATACAAGTTTGGTTATGGCTTTGCAAGGGTCCTAGATTACTTTTGTTTGCCTTTTGCTCATTTGGAATGGGAAATGAATTAAAGAGCTGGTATGTGAGGCAACAATATGGGGAATTTATAGAAGCAACAAATATGAGAAAATGTATAAAAGGTGAAGTCTGAATAACACTGGATTATGAAGTAAAGTCTTCCTTCCAAGGCTCTGTCTTTTAAAGGTCCCACCTCCCAGCGGGTTATGCCAGTGTCAATCTCTTGTTGCTATTAGTCAACAGTCAGGGAAGAAGGAGAATAGGGAAAGAGGGAGGAGGACACACATATCCACCTTTGAGGAGTTCTTTTGTGACTTTCTGTGACTCCATGGTTATGTTAAGTTAGAAGTGTGGAACACTTATTCAAAAAACTCTTGATTACGTGGCCAAAGCAAATGAACCCTACCAAAAAAGAGTCAAAATTTTAGAAGAAACCAGATAGCAATAACCATCATCATCATCATCATTTTTAATTTTTATTTTTTAAGAATACAAAATAGTGATAGAAAGAAAACATTAGAAACGATACAAGATTTCACTAAACAAACAAATGGGAATTCAACAATGGTTGCTGTATTAAATGATGCTATCTCTAAATTAGTTGTCCAGATTATCAGATATAAATGTCTAATGATTATTATTTAGAGACAATATGGCCATCTGTGGAACTAATTATATATATCAGTTTTTGGATTGTTATGTCTGGTTCAGTGTGTCAACTTGAAAAGTTTAGAAGCTTAACTAAGTGACTCAGAAGTTCTAGGTCCTAGGGTGTAGTGGAAATGCCCTAGGGTTGTTGATTGTGTCAAAGAGGTAATGGTTGATTCATTGTGTCAACCTGAGAAGTTTAGAAGTTTAATTGAGAAACTCTGCAGGAGGCCAGGTCCTCACTTCGTAAACATTCTGGCCCTCTGCAGGAGGAGGATATGGAGATGATATAAGTGCTGTGCCCACCACAGCGTGGCTACCTGCGCATCATGGAAGGGAAATGAGGAGGGACTGACGGCTGGTTCTTTGGAGGAGCCCCTATCTTCGCCTTCAGTGTGAATGTTCCTGGCTTTGAACCCAGACTGTTCACTTTTGCCTGGAGCTCTTCAGCCTTCTGGCATAGATTCTTTAACCTTACATTGCAGTCTCATCAGCCTCCTGACGTGGACTTACTCAGAACACTGTAGTGGGCTCCAGACCTTGGACTGAACCTTCCCTGGCTCTGGTTCACTATCATAAGCCACTCTTAAAGTGTCTTATACATTGGTGCATCTTGTGTTATATCTGCTTCTTTATTTTTTAAATAATTTTATTGAGAAACAAATAGCAATGTGACATTTTCAACAATTAATAGATTGCATATTGTTGTCTTCCTAGTGCTTATTTATAGTACAAGATGCAAACGGGATATCCTGTCCAAACACTATCAGTACAAATCTTCCTTCTCATTGAATTAAGAGAAAGTAGCTGAATATATATCCTATTTTGTATGGACAGGTACAAAATGGTTCTTCATTTGTATCCCCTTTAGTAAACCTTGACTAATATATGAACTAATAAGAGTTCAGGGGTAAAATATACAAGATTACTAGACACTATCTCAATAGTAGCAAGAAAAATGAATTAGAATGTGGGTATATACTTAATCTGTATTGTACAGCAATTTTGGGAGTATGGCCATCTTCACGATGTTGGTTTTTCCTATCCAGGAGCAGGGAATATCTTTCCATTTTCTGAAATCCTCTATGATCTCTTTTCTTAGAGTACTGTAATTTTCCATGAAAAGATCTTTGATTTTGGTTAAGTGAATTCCAAGGTATTTCGTTTTCCATGGTGCTATTGTAAAAGGTATTGTTTCTATAATTTCCCTCTCAGTGTGTTATCTGTGTAAAGGAATGCTATTGACTTTTGAGTATTGGCTTTGTATTCTGCTTTGCTACTGAATTTCTGTGTCAATTCTAGTAGCTTCTTGGTGTAGTTTTTTGGGTCTTCCAAGGAAAGTATTGTGTCATTTGCAAAGAGTTATAATTTAACTTCTTCTTTACTTATTTTTATTCCTTTTATTTCTCATTCTTGCCTAATGGCTGTAGCTAATGATTCCAGAACTATATTGAATAGGAGGGTGATAGAGGACATCCTTGTCTTGTACCAGATCTAACAGTAAAAGATTTCAGTTTTTATCTATTTAGAATTATATCAGCCTTTGGGTTGTCACAGATGACTTTTATCAAATTGAAGCAGAGGCCTTCTATTCCAATTTTGTGTAGGACTTTGAACATAAATGAGTGTTGAACTTTGTCAAAAACTTTTTCTGCATCAATTGAGATGATCATGTGGTTTTTAGATTTCAGTCTATTAATATAGTATACTACATTTATAGATTTTCGAATACTGAGCCATCCTTGTATCCCTGGAATGAATGCTACCTGGTCATGATGTATAATCTTCTTGATGGTTTGCTGTATTCTATTTGCTAGGATTTTATTGGGGATTTTTCCATATTTGTTCATGAGGGAGACTGACCTGTAGTTCTCTTTTTTAGTTGTTTCTTTCCCTGGTTTTGGAATCGGCATAATACTTGCCTCCAGAAAAGATTTTGGGAGGACTGCTTCCTTTTAAATTTCATTGAAAGGTTTCAGTAGTGTAGGGATTGTATCTCCTATAAATTTATTATAGAATTCAGCTGTGACTCCATCAGGACCTGGACTTTTCTTTGTTGCCAGGCTTTTTATTACATTTTGTATTTCATTGTCTATTATTGGATGATTGAGATTTGTTATATCTTCTTGATTCAGTTTTGGTAATTTGTACCTTTTGAGGAATCTGTCCATTTTGCCTGTATCTTCTATTCTATGGGCATAAAGATTCTCGATGTTGCTACTGATAATCTTCTGAATTTCCACTAGGTCTGTGGTGATTATACCTTTTTCATTCCTTATTGCTTTGTATTTGAATTTTTTCTTTCCTCTTTTTGATGAGCTTAGCTAGGTGCTTTTTGATTTTATTTAGTCTTTCAAGGAACTAGCTTTTTGATTTGTTAATTCTTTGAACTGTTTTCTTCATCTCAATTGAATTAATTTCTGCTGTAATCTTTATTATTTCTTCGCATTTTTGGGCTCTGGGTTTGCTTTGGTTTTCCTTTTCTAGATGTCGGAGGTGCAGAATTAGGGTGTTTATTTTTCTTATTCTGTTATCCTAATATGTGTGTTCAAAGGTATGAATTTCACTCTGAGAACTGTTTTCACCTTTTCCCAAAAATTCTGATAAGTTGTGGTTGAATTTTCATTAAATTGTAGATATTGTTGAATTTCATTTTTAATTTCTTCTGTGGCCCATTGATTGCTTAGTAGGGTTTTGTTTAGTTTCCATGTATTTATGGGGTTTTTCTTATTGTTTGTCGTTTATTTCCAGTTTCATTGCACTGTGTCAGATAATATGGATAGGATAATTTCTATTTTCTTGCACATACTTGAGCAAGACCTATGAACTAGTATGTGGTTTATTTTAGAAAATTACCCTTGTGAAGCTGAAAAACATATGTATTCAGCTGTGGTTGTGTGGAACACTTTGTATATGTCCACTAAGTCCATTTGTTTCATGGTTCAGTTCTGCTACTTCTTTGCTATTTTTTTTGTCTGGTTGACCTATCTTTTTGAGATAAGGGGGTGTTAAGGTCTCCTGTTAAGATTGTGATATTGGATATTACATGTTCACTACATTTTTCATGTTCACTAAGATTTTTCTTATATAGTTGGGTGCTCATGTGTTTGGTGCATAGATATTTATGAATGTTACGTTTTCTCTTTAATTTTTCCCCTAACAAATATGTGGTGGTCTTCTTTATTTCATTTGATCATTTTTGGTTTGAAGTTGAGACTGTCTGAAAACAGGATTGCTAACCCTGCAATCTTCTTTTTTTGAGTTGCTGGGGCATGTAGTATTATTTTCCTTCCTTTGACTTTAAGCCTATGAATGTCTTTTTGAGTTAAGTGTGTTTCTTGTGTACAGCATATTGTTGGATTTTGTTTCCTAATCCATTGTGCCAGTTTATTTCTCTCAGTTGGTGAACTGAGTCCATTTACATTGATGGTTTTAATTGAGATGTGTTGACTTAACCTTGACAAGTTATTTACCTGCTGTTGTTCACTCCTTTTTGTCCTGTGCTTAATTGTTTGCCTTATTCAGTGGGTTCCTTCTATTGTTGTTCGTGGAGCTGTGGTCATTTTGGTCCCTCTCTAGAACATCTTTCAGTAGCCTGTGTAGGGATGACTTTGTCATCACGAAATTTTTTAGTTGTTCTTTGTCATGGAAGTATTTCACTTATTCATCAAACTTGAAAGAGAGTTTTTGAAAAAAATTTCAGCCCAGACTACTATACCATGGGTATACCCATGGTATAGTAGTCTGGGCTGGAATTTGTTTTATAGAGGTCCTGAAGTACTCTGCTCCATGCTCTCCTTGTCTTCATGATTTGTGAAGAGAAGTTTTCCATAATTATGATGGGTTTTCCTTTGAATGTGATTTACTTCTTTTCTCTAGTGGCTTTCAGTACATTATTGTTGTGCTGGATTTCTGGGATCTTTATTATATATCCTGGTGTGTTTTTAATTGGGTTGAAGTTATTTGGTGTTCTATATGGTTTGGTTACTTGATTATCAGATTTTTTCCCCTCATATTTGGGAAGATTTCTGCTATTACTTCTGTCCATATTATTTGTATTGACTCCTTCATTCTCATTGATGCCAATTAATCTCACATTTTTCATCTTGGCATCATCTTGCAGGTGATGGATTATTTTTTCCTGCATCATAGTTGTTTTCAAGAGATAATTTCTCACTTTTTCACTGGATGCACCAGCATCTTCAAGATGTGAAACTCTGTCTTCACTTTCACTCAAATGGTTTTGTAGACTTATGACTGAGATTTTTAAGTCCCTTTGTATCTCTTTTACTGTGCTTCATGTGATGTATTTCTTTCTTGTGTTGCTCAATGAAGGAATCCATCATATTTCTAATCCCCTCTATTTTTTTTATCAATGTCTTCTTTAGAGGTAGTTATTAATTCTTTTACTGTAGTTTTTTTTTTTAAATTGAATTTCCTCCATATTTGTCCATATTTGATGCTTTACTTCAGATGCTATGATTTCAGAGATTTCTTTTTTATTTCAGAAATTATTTTTGCTTTGAGTTCCTCCATACTTTTATGCTGTCATTTCTTTGCTTGTGACGCTGTTAATTCATACATTTCAGCTGAGCTAGTGTTCTCTGCACTTGTTCTGGGTGGGCATTGGGTTTTTCCCCTGTGTTTCTGTATTTACTTTAGATGCTATGATTTCAGAAATTTCTCTTTTTATTTCCAGCATTAATTCTGCTCTGAGTTCCTCTGTACTTTTCTGCTGTTGTTTCTTAACTTCCAATGCCTTTAAGCTGAGCTAGTGTCTGTACTTGTTATTGTTGGGCTTGAGGCATGAGACTGTATTTTTGTCCTTGTATTTGTCATTTTGTATAGCACTGACCTCAGACCTTTGATTTAGAGCTTTGGTGCAGTTATAACCTTAGTTCTTACTGAGATTCATGTGCAGATCAGTTAAGTTTGAGTCTACCCAGTTATGTCTGGCCTGGGTCTAGCTGTTGTGTTCAGCTCCTTTTCTCCGCAGCCCTTGGAAGTGAACCTGTGGTACCCCTCTTGCATCACAGTGAGCCTGTGGTGCCCCTGTGCTGTGCCCCTGTTCCAGCAAGCACCAGAGAGAGCAGAAGTTCTCCCACACACTCTCTGGCCCATTCTGGGTTGGATCTAGGGTCCCCAGAGTATCTCAGAAGTTCTCCCTCGCTTGTTGGGATTGGGGGCCGGGGCTCCACAGGGTTTCAGGGGTCCCAGGGGCACAATAGAGAGTCTCACTCACACAGGTGTCTGAGTTTCTCTCTGGAGGGCTCTAGCTGGTGGCACAGGAAAGCCAGAAGCTCTCTCTCTATATATTTGAAAGATTTTTTTTGGGAGGAATCGGTGTAAATAGTAGGCAGAGATTTGTTGTCACCCTTTTTACAACCTTTCTAGAAATTTAATTAGAGCTATTCCAAACAAAAATGTTTTAGAAAACCAGAACAGAACACAAAGAAGGAATGTCGTTATAATACATAAAGAGGACAGAGAAAGAGATGATGCAGTAGAAGTGATTGAACTATAACATTAGTACAAGGCCAACGTAAACATTTTCTATGTGTGGTGTGCTCAGAAGTAAGTGTGTGCACATACCATGTCATAGAGGTTATCAGAAAAAGAAACAAGAATCTAAGAATTTGAGAGGCCATCCATGGGTTATAGATTTGTGGAAGCAAAAGAAAACACTGAGATCTACTTGATTTTTTTTTTGTCCTTGACTCTTTTTATCTACAGTTTTTTTTTTTTAAATTCATGTGGTGTGTTCATAGAAATTATGTCATTGGTTAGCAAGCAAAGGAAGAATTTTCAGTAACTGGTCTCAGCACAAGTGATCAGAAAATTAAAGGTCGACACATTTGTGAAAGTTTTGGAGAAAAGAGAAACTGATGGAAAAACTGGTAGAAGAGGGGCTCCAGCCCTTTTGAGTAGTAGCAAGGCAAGGAGCACTTCAACCACCTCAGAAAACCTCTCCAGGTCAGGCGTGGTGGTGCTCTCTGTAATCCTAGCACATGGGAGGCCGAGGCAAGAGGACTGCAAGTTCAAGCACAGCCTGGTCAACCTGATGACTTAGCAAGATTCTGTTCCATAATAAAAAAGTAAAAATGCCTGGTGATGCAACTTAGTGTGAAGACCCTGGGATCAATCTTCAAGATTTCCCATCAAAACCTCCAGATTGCTCTCCCAAAACTTCCTGGTAAACTGTCCGAACAGCCTCTGATAAGATACTTTCAGAGAGTGAAGTAAAACTATGTAAAGAGATTTATCTTTCAATATATATGTCTATCTCAATAATAATTTACCTAAAAGGTTAAAGCTAGAGTTTTTAACTGAGTAAAGACATCTTTTTTAAAGGTGGCATCTCACTATGCACTTGAAAAGACTGCTCAATTGCCAGATGAATTATAAGGTACTATACTTTAACTTGTTCCAAATAATCATATTAATAGGATGTTTAAATTGTTTCAAAATGATGAATTTTTACAGAACAAAGGGCAGGATGGAATGCAGCAAAATGTAAACAGTGGTTGTATTTTATGTGGTGAATCAGGGTAATGCAGTGTGTGTGTGTGTGTGTGTGTGTGTGTGTGTGTGTGTGTGTGTAGTTTTTGGTTGATGAAAAAAAATATTGATTCTTCAAATTAGAGAGGTCTAGGTCTATGAAGAGAGATGTCAGAAGGAGACAGGTATTCTGTCCCTGAAAAATACATTAAGGATCAACTAATTACCTTAAACATCTTTTCAGACATTTCTGCATAAGCCAAGAAGATATAGCAATGGGCAGCCTGCTGCATCCACAGAAGGCAGTGGGGAGGAGAGTGATTTTGTTTGTTATCTACCCAAAGCATCTGACTCAAAACCAGGAGGTGCCCTGGGTGCTGCCACCTTGGGTGGCAAGATTCCAGTGGCCCTGCATCCAGGATAACAGTGGCATTCTAACTTGGGACATTAAAACTCTGACTCCCTTGCCTAGGACCAACTTCTATGCCTGTGACTCTTCCCTTAAACATTTCATGCATTCAAGTGTACACCTAGCATGTACAAGGGCCCTTCTGAGTGCAGATATTTTTGGTCAAACAAAAGCCACCAGCTCTCCTTTGTGGATGCTGCACTCCTATGGTTCTACAGAAGATGCAGGTAATGCAGGCAGTGGCATGACTTTGTGCTTTCAAGTTATTAAAGTGTGACAATAAAAAGGGACCAGATACAGTAGTAGGGAACAGTAAGAGGAACCAGAGAGGATTGCATCTTACTCTGTCTCTATGACGCTGACCTCACTGTCACTACTGAACACCTTACATAAATACCAGCCCCAGGCCCTTTGCACTTGCTCTGAAGGAAGGCTTTCACTCAGATAGCTGTATGACTTGCTCCTTCATTATATTTATGTCTCCTTCAAAAGTCACTTTCCCAAAAATACTTTATTCACTTCACCATTCAAAGCACACACACACACACACACATACACACACACACACACACACACACACACACACACACACACAGTGGTTTTATGCTCTTGCTGTTTCATTTGTCTCCATAGCAGCCAATTATTTGCACACTGTGCATGTGTGTATATAGATGCACAGATACATTGTTGTAAATTAAGTACTGGCTCATTGAGATCCTATTATATACTGAGTAGTCTAGTTGTTGTTCAATTTATGGAGATGAATATTTGAAGTTCCGGCCCTCACAAAGCTTCCTTTCCAGTTCTAGGAGCATGGTCCACAAGTGAATTGGGATGTAGCTTCAGCAGTGAACATCTACATGAGGGAAATTAGACTGCCATAAAGGTGGGCCGGCCGAATAGCTGAGTGGACTAAAGCACCTCCTTAGGCAGAGCACAGGGGCTGGAGTGATCTCTGGCATGCTGTTCCAGCCCCACCCCCAGGGCATACTGAGATGGCTACTGAAGCCATCACCTGGGCGTGGTGGCGCAGGCCTGTAATCCCAGAGCTTGGGAGGCTGAGAATAGGAGGATCACTATGAATCAGATCTGCTTAGTGAGACCCTGAGGACCCTGTAGTCCCTGTAGACCCTGTACCAAATGCAAAAAAAAAAAAAAAAAAAGAATACCATAAAGGCATTATGGATGATGGAAGGAAGTCAGGGAGGGTCCTCTGAGGAGGCAACATCTGAGCAGATGTTCATGAGAAACAAGGACAGAGCCAGGAGGACACACACAGGAGGAAGAATGGAACAGAGGGAAACAGATGTGAAAAATGGAAGATGGCTGTGTTCAGGAGTCAGGGGCGGGGCCCACAGGCCCCAGTGGTGTAGTGGGCATAAGAGGAGTGGGGCTCATGGAGCTGGGTCGCGGACTTGGGAATTCATTGTGAATGTGGTGGAAAACCTTAGGAGAAGATTAAAAGTATTTTAAAGTCAACTTTGTTGAGGTAATTTGCGTACAACAAAATGCCCTATGCTGAGTGTAATGTTGGATGCACGCCCCGCACCCCAATGCAGAATATTCCCAGCATCTCACCAGCATTCTGTGCCACTTCTCAGCAGTCTCCGCTCCACTGCAAGCACCCACTGATCCAATCTGCCTTCTGTCCTCGTAGATCAGCTGCTATTTTCTACCCCTTCAGATGAGTGGAACGCACAGCCATACCATGCATACCACATGACGGGTCCATACGATGCACACCACATAGTTTGTTAGGGAAGCACCAACCATACCGCATCTTTTGCAGTTCTAGGAACTGGACCCAGGTCTTCTCAGGCAAGCATGTTGCTACTGGACCCAGGTCTGCTAGGAGCCCCAGCCCCAGCACACAGACTGTTGTACCCAGCTTCTTCCACTCAGCATAGTGATTCAAAGACTTCACCCATGTATCTTGGTCTTTTTTATGAATAAGGAGTATTTTATTCTACAAATACGTTTTTTGTTTATTTTCCACTCAACCACAGAGAGATATTCAGACTTGAGAATATGATGAGCAATGCTACACAGAGAAGACTGAGTACTTTGCTCAAAGTGGCACAACTGGGAAGGAAAATATCAAGAGATAAGCGCACCCTCATCTGTCACGAGAGTCTAGGTCAGGTACACTGTGCAGCAAGTGACCCTTTAGGCATTCCAGATGTGTTTCACTTCATTGTGGTGGTACTCACAGCCTTCACCCTGAGACACAGCCTCAGCCTTTGCTTTGTTTTGTTTGTGTTGATGCAGAGTTTTGCTAAGTTATTATGTCACTCAGGCTGGATTTGAACTTGTGACTCTAACTTCATCAGCCTCTCAGATTGCAAGTCTGTTCTAATTTGCAAATCATAATGTCTATATATAATTTATATCAATACAAATCACTATTATTTTCTGCCACTGATATGGTTTTCATTTAGATGTTCCCCCCAAGATCCTCATTTGCTCAGAAGCAGGGATTTTATTTTATTTCATTTATTTTTTTTTATTTTTGCAGAACCGGGGATTGAACTCAGGCCCCTGCGTTTGCCAGGGAAGCGCTTATTCCACTGAGACATCTCCCCAGCCCCAAGAAGCTGGGATCTTAGAAGATGACTGGATTGGGAGGGTCCATGGCTGGTACATTGTTAGGAGGTGGGGTCCAGCCACTGGTCACTGGTCCCCTGCACTGTGGCCTTGAAGGGCCTACCTCCCTCCCCAGCTACTGCGCTCATTCTCTCAGCTTCATGTCATGTAGCTTTCCTCCACCCCACATTTTCCACCATGCTGCCAGCTATGCAAGGACAGATACTCCTGTCCTAGTGTTAAGTCTGCCATTTATCACACCCATCTATTCTGTAATGTTTCTTTAATACACAAAAACCTTCTACAATTTTTGACTAACAGTTTAGTTGCTTGTGCGCTCTAACCTACCTGTTGGGTGAAATGTATCTACGTTTATAAAAAATTAACATTATCATTGTATTCTGGGATTAAATAAATACCAGTGCAATACCAGTGATCCTGGAAGAAGGAATCTTCATATTGTAGTTGTCTCAATCTCACTTCTTGCATGGAATCTTGGCTCTGGAGTCCTGCAGGTTTAGGAGCTCCTTCTCCTCCAAGGCTGCTCCAATGGGATTTGTGTAGGTCTTCATCTGTTTTAAGAACTCACAGATTGGATCCTAAGTGGAGCGGATAAAGTAACACAATGCAGTTATGTGCTCACTGTTGTCTTTTCCTTCTGGTCACATAGATGGATTCCACTTTCCAGCTTTCTCTACAGGGAGTTAGGGTTGTGGTGCTAAAATATGCCCCCACCTACATGGGCAGAGGATGCAGCGGGTCTTCCCTGTCCGTGGCCATGCACACAATTGTCCACATACTCTGTGGTACCACCGTCTGTAGCAGTGGAAGTGTTCCCAGGACTCAGAGGAGGAAGAGGCTATGGAATGGAAAAGAAAACACAGGGACCCCAACCCCAACTGCATAGCATAGAGCCTTCTGTAAGCAGAAATGGAAGATGACAAGCAAACTCACTGGGCCTTGCTGCCAAATGTTGGGGTTGCTCATTGTTGTCCTTAGTTTACCCCAACCATAGGCTTGCAGTTTCTTTGTCTCAGGGATGGACTTCATATTTTCCCTGTCTTTTGGCTTGGCTAAGAACTGCAGCTGCAGGCTTGCTCTTCTTGTTCTTCTTAACACTGAGAGAGAACCAACAAAGAAAGTTCTTTAAACATCTTCTTTCAACCTCACTCACGCATCCTACTTGCTTTGAAAATGCGTATCATTTTGGAAAAGACAGAGCTAGGGCTGTGTGACCATTCAGTGAGATGGCATTGTGGTTTACATCTACATGTCCCCTCCAAAGCCTCACAAGCTCGTAAGTGGGGTTTGCTGGAGGTGATTGAGCCATGGGGGAAAGACACTCATGAGTACTCAGTCTACTGAAAAGTTACAGCCACACGTGTTGTGGGAAGTGGAACGTGGTCAGAGGAGCTTGGCTCCTGGGGACCTGGCCTCATAGGGTCTATGTCCCTACCTCCTCCTCTGATCACTCTTTTGCTGCCTGCTTCTATGGCATTGACTGCCTTTGCTCTTCTATGCCCCTCTGCCTCATCCCTTTGCCAGAAAGCCGGCAGACTGTGAACTAAAACCTTCCACACACTATGAGCCAAAATGAACCTTCCTCGAGTTGTAGATATCAGGGATTGTGTTCCAGGGACAAGACAATAACTAAGACAGCCAGTAACCACGATCCCATGCAAGAACAAATTGGAGGCTTACTACACATTATGAACCTTCTTATATTTTTTAAAATTTAGGACACAGTACCTATTTTTCAAGTGAAAATTTCAAGTTCATCCTTGTATATCTTAGCTTTTTCTGAGGCGAAGACCCCTTTTGATTTTTAAAAATCTTTTTTTTACTTGTTTATTTATTTATTTATTTGGTACAGAGTCTCACTATGTAGCTCGGCTTCATAGAGATCCTCCTGTCTCAGTTTTCTCAGCGCTGGGATTACAGGTGTGTACCACCATGCTTGGTTTTGGTGGCTGGTGCAGGGTGCCTGGGATTCTGGGGCTGGCATGGCATTGGGTACCAGGGATTGACCCCGGGACCTTGCACTTCCCAGTCAGGCTCTTAGACCATCGAGCTGTCTTCCCAACCCTAAAGACCTCTTTTTATTCATAGTTGCAGGTAGCTGTGGCTGGTGGTTGTAGATGTAGCTCACCTTGACCAAACCCTGCTGCTACCAGCCATCTAATGATGAGCTGTATGACCAAGCTCTGTTGACTTCTCTGTGACTCAGTTGCTTTAACTGTCATGCAGCATTGTGCTAGCACCTATGCCACAGGACTGCTAGCAACACTCCATGCACACTGGATGCCAACTTGACTTTGCATAGTGCCTGGAGCAGAGCGACTGTTTGACAAATCTTAGCTATTATAATTAGATGCTGAATAAATGTTTCGTGAACTCCTGCTGAAGCAAACAGCCAGATCCTGTTTAAAATTAAACAAACAAACAAAAAATAACTCAAACATCCTGAATTAGTGTTGTCTAGGTTAGTTTGTCTGAATTTATTTTGAGTGTAATCCAATCAAACAAGCACAAAACAGACTGCCATGGAGGTCTCTCCCTTTCTGTGTCCTTTTCATTCTAGTTGTCATTTGTCGATAGCCCTTTAGAAAGAATGTTTATTTCCTGTGCAATCACATTTTCAGGACAAGGAAGGGGGCAGTGTGATGATGAAGAAATTTTATTAAGAGATTATTTAATGTTATTGATATATTACACCGAGAGACAAGGAAATACACCAATCAATAGATGCCCATACCAATGTTTAATCTATGTTTAGCCCTTTGTTGGAGTATTTAATTAGCTTGCGATTTGGAAAATTGCATGGCATGCACAAAGCCTTGAAGGTTTGAGAACTAAAGGTAGAAGTGATTATTTTGCTTCCAGCATCTTATGAAAAAGAATGGCTGGAAAAGGTAGCACTGTGTAGGGAGCTTGGGTCAGGCAAGATGAGCATGGGGAAACCTGAGAGCAAAACTTGCTTCGTGACTCATATGTGTTCATACATATTCTTATATCATTTAAATCTCATTTTTGCCCTATGTTGTGTGGTCTTGTTTTCATTTTGTGGGGGAAAAAGTAAATAGTGGGTTAAGGAGTCTACATAGCTCACTCTGGTTTTTACTCTGGGTAAGGTTATTACTCAGATCATAGTTCTCAGTTCAGTCGGTTCCTTCTACTCCAGAATGTCAGTATCACTCACCTTACGATCTAGAAATGCTTCCTTGACCTTCTGTTTCACCATTAATACCCCAGGGAGTGGTGGAGAACAGAAATGACAAAGTGTCCATTTTAGGGGTTAGGAAAGGCACAGGCAGGACAATGAGGCCTCTGTCCTCAAATGATCCACTATTAATCGCTGGACATGCAACACATCAGTTCAGGCTTGATCCAGAAACGAGGCTACCAGTCTGTTGATCTAGAGGGAAACGTGATCCTGGGTTATCCAGATGGCATCGAGATCATTACAAGTGCTCTCATAACTAAAGGAAAGAGTGGAAAAGAGAGAGAGAGAGAGCCAGAGTGACAGCACTGCAAGGAGGATATAGTCTGAGTCTGCCAAGTTTTAAGTGGAAGAAGGTCACAAATCAAGGAAGAGTGGGCAGCTTCCATTGGCTGGAAAATCAAGGAAATAGTTTCTGCCCTGGAGTTTCTCTAAGGAATACAACTTTGCTGCCGGCACCTTGATGTGTCCCAGGGAGGTCCATTGCAACTTCTGATCTCCAAGCTGTAATAAACTTACGTTGCTGTAAGGCACTAAATTTTGGTGATTTGTTACAACAGCAGCGAAGAGTAATGCACACAACACCGTTTGTTTATTAGGACATTCCATTTGTGCTCTTCTTTGAATCTGTTCTTCATGAATTCCCGCCCACCTGTCACAGGGAGGCATTGTCTGATTCGACTCTTTGTGTAGGATGGAGCTTGGACATGCTTACCAGGGTAGGAGACAATAGATAAAGGAATGCACATCTCTACTTGCTTGTTTCTGTCTCCTGCTCCTCCTGGAATGTAAATCCCAAAGTGTGATCCTACCTAGAAGAGGCTCTACTCAGATACCCAAGTCTGTGTGTGCTTTCAGCTATTACTGAGACAGAGAGAACCCCAGGGATAGAGGCCAGACACACTCAGAGACTCTGTTATGGGTGATACATTACATCAACTTGAGAAGTTTGGAGGTTTAACTAAATGACTCATCAGAGTCCTTACTTTGTAAACATCTTGAACTCGTGGAAGAAGAGGCATGCACATAGTGCTGGCGACAGCAGCATAGGATGGAAGGCAGGAAACTTTTTCTTTTGTTGCTTTTGCTGTCTTCTGCCACCTTGAACTGCTGCCCCTCTGCCATTCCACCCTGCCTCCGAGCCAGCTGAGTATGGGCTGAATCCACCACATGCTGTGAACTAAATAAACCTTTTCTTCCTTAATGTTGGTGTTGGGTATTTTGTCTCAGCCATGAGAGAACAGTTAGCAAGGCAGGCCCTTAACCTGTTACCATTGAAAACATAATTTGTTTTCTTGGAGGCAGAAAGATGAAACTCGCTTTTGCACAAAAACAATGACTCTTCACTTGGACCTACAGATATTCAAAAGGTAACTAAAGACAGAACAAAGCTTGTCCTTCATTTTGTCTCTTTTTAAGGAAGAAGAGATGTGTCTTCTTCCTTAAAACTTTGGCTCAAATTTCTGCTCAGCTCTGCAAATACATATGTTAGTCATTTAGGGTGTGCCCATGTAAAAGCTGGAAAAACACAATTGATTGGTCCAAAATTCATATAGCTCATCTCATTACAAGTTGAAGACCCTGGACTGAGGTTATAGCTCAGCGGGAACTTCCAAGTTCCTGGCCCGTGCAAAGTCTTGAGTTCAACTCCTGATTTTTTTTTTAAGACTAAGGACACCAAGATAAAACGTATACAGGGATATTCAACCACAAAAGAGTGCCCAAAAGCCTCTAACCATTACCCTCAACCTGTGGTCGCCTTGGATTCCAGCATAGTCTCTGCAAATCTCAAACATCCATCTCAGGAGGGCTGAATTGTCCCCTGAAGTCATGAGTAACTCAACCTTTTCTCACCTCTGCCCTTCTATTGAAACAGAACTTGCTCTTTGCTTAGCAGGCCACTACTATCTTTATCAGTGATAAGGCGACTTTAGGTCCTCAAGTGCAAGCCCCTTCCCTCTCTCTGGCATTTTCTAACTTTGCTAACAAATCAGCCTCTGCCTCTTACCAGTGCCCTGTGAAGTGCTTTTGTGCAGTGAACTATCAGGAACCTGTTTTGGCCAAGGCGAGAACTTCACTGCCTCTTTTGAGAGACCTCCTCAGTCCCCGTCTGGTGACATCCTGTCTGCAGTCCCATGGGGGAGCTAGCTCTGATTTCCCATATTTCTTTAGGCTTTGTGCTTATAATTCCCTTGGAGCTCTACTGGTAGAAGTGTTAGTGGTTTAGGACAGAGTTTAGGGTTTAAGCATCTGCCTTGATACTCAATTAATCTCACTGAGCTCTCACTTTAACCCCCAGATATGTTCACTCCTTGTGTCTGTCCCTTCCAAGTTCCTCAGCTGATGGAGGAGGTTGTCTAAGTGTCAGAGGGCCTGAGTCTAGACCCAGACCACCAGAAGGCAATGGTAAAAGCCCAGCCTAAGACCAGGAGATCAGTTTCAAGATCGGCAGGCCATCACATGGCAAAGGAGCCACACCCATCTTTCTGTCTCTATTGTGGCCTTCAAGGTCCCCACATGGAGAATTCTACTTTGTTTTGTCCATCAATTAAAATGCTGATCTTATTTTGGGATGCCCTCCATGGCCTTCTCCAGGTACAATGATTAACTTGAGCTCCTCTGAGGCACCCAAATTGACTCATACAATGAGCCTGATGACCAGGTCTTTGGAGGCCATTTCTAGGGACAAAGACATTCTCCAGGATGACCTGCAAGTGGCAGTGTTCTAATGTCTAGCACTACTTTTGGATCCAACTTGTCAGTCAAGTCCAGTCAAGCTGTCTTCTCTTCCGGGAAGGCTTTTTGACTCCTGTTTCTGTCCTGTAGACCACGCTCCAGCCCTGGCACCTTATGCTTCTCACCAGACAATGAGAAGCAATGACTCCTAGTGGTTAGAGACAAAATACAAGGCAGGCTTTACAGCCCCACTGACTTCTGACCCTCCGTGTCCCTCAATACCTGTGTGTTCTGGGGAATGTTACTTGCTGTCTTTAAGGTTTCCTCATCCATAAAAGGAGGATACGGATGCCAGAGAAGAGATCACTGTAAAAACTCAGTCCAGGCTGAGGCTAGCGGCCCACACTGAAATTGCGGCACTCTGGAAAGCCAAGGGAGGAAGAGTAAGTTTTAAGTTTAGCTTGGAACTTGGCAACTTAGGGAGATCCTGTTTCAGAATAAAAATCATGCAAAGGGCTGGGATGCAGCTCATTGTGGAGACATTGGGCTCTGTCCTCAGTACTAGGAAAACAAAGAGGCTGAGCCCTGGGCTTTGATTCAGAAAGTCACTTCTCATTGTCAGCATTAAGTGCACATTATTATTTAGGCAACTTGAAGATAGAGCCCACATCTTACTAAGGTTCCTCTGCTGAATGGAATTACTTTAAAATGACAGAAACTGACTGCTATAGTTTCCAGAGGCTACAGCTGTTACAGCTGTCTGCTGGGCACTACCGACATCCCTCTGGTTCTTCTTTGGGTGCCCTCCCTCCCTGTTGTAGGGCTGTGAGCCCTTTGCTATGATCAGCTCCATCTCTGTGGTGAATTAACCAGCTCCTGCGCTGTTTGCCAGCGGAAGGATTTACGAGGGGAATAAGACTGTTCTTGAAGACCTTCATCTTCCTGCTCACAGACAAGCTCCCTGAGGTACACCCCCCACCCTGCGCCATCCATCAGTGGCCCCAAGTAGGAGTGCATCACCCCACTTGCATCCTCTGTTCGCTGCTGTTCCTTGCGTGCTTTCTTTGAGTCAAACACAGGTCGAGGGTGTGGAGAATTAAGCGGCCTCGTACGCTGTGGCAGAGGTTGTCCCCAGGATGCTTTAGGAATGAACATTTTTATTCACGGTTCTCTGAAACTGAAATACGGCAGGGGGGAACTCGGGAAAGGGGGCCCATTCTCTCCTTCTGATAGAATTGAGCTATCTTTTTCCTGGTTGTTGCCTGCCATCTGGGCTGAAAGGTTAATCTGTTCCTCTTCTCTTCTAGTGAATTTATCATATGGAAGTGGTCTGTTGTGGAAAATATTGATCAAAGACCTGCCAGGTCCTCAGCCAGGTTGAAATTGAGTGCCGCAGTCAATCAGTGGCTGGGCATCTGGTGATGTCGAGAAAAATGGTGGCCGCTGCTCCACCACAGGGCTGATGGATGGAGTTACAGCATCTCTGTCCACCGCCTCTCTGATTGGTTCACTGAGTGGGCTTCTTTTCCCACTGATGTTCTGATTGGCTCACTGAGAGGACATCTCTTTCCTCTGCTGCTTCTGATGGGTTCACAGGGCAGGGTGCCCTCTGGGAACTACTGCCGGGCTCTCTTGGGAGTCTCAGTGTACCATGTACAGGGCCAGGTTGAGTGCAAGGACAGGAAGGGAACTGTGTCAACCGCTAAACTGGTCAAATTGGAATTGGCACTCAGAAAACAGATGTGGGAGTGAACTACACTCTTTCCAAGTAAGCACTTGATTCTAGAAACCCTGGTGATCTCTTACTACAAATTATGCTATAACTTACAATTTAATCTAAGCTCCTGTCAGTAGTTTGAGTTCCTTCCTTCCCCTCTCCTCTCTTTGCTTGTGTGTCCCTTCTTTTTTTCCTTCCTACCTTTTGCTTTATTTCCTCTCTCCTTCCCTCTTTCTTTTCTTCTTTCATTTCTGTCTCCTTCTCTTCCTTCCTGATTGTTTGTCTGCCTCTAACACTGGCCACAACACTGATGCTATGTTGCAGGACCTTTACTGAGCATGTGCAGCAGAAGGTAAGGTCAGATGCCTCCTCACAGCTTTCCTATTCTGTGTGGAGATGGTTTAAGGGGCTGTTATCTCAGGGAGCTCTAATGGAGGTGAGGGTACTGAGAGGGCAAAACACACTTTTTGTAGAGGAATCACACAGCCAGGTCCTCGGGGGGGGGGTGGCTTTTGAGTGTTGACTGAGAGAGGGCTGGGAATGGTCAAGAAAGGCCAAGGGATGGGGGTGGGAAGGTGGGACCGGGCAGGGGATGAGCACCATCAGGACGAACAAGCAGGAGAGTGATTCCATGCGGCTCTCACCAAAACCACTGAAGGGGCCTGATCAAGGGAGGAAAGGCCTGTGTGAGAAGCTAAGGAGGTGGCCGTCAGGCATGCAGGGGACAACGTAAGTGAAGGGCTTAGAATGGTGTTCAGCGTAAGTAGGTACCTGAGTTATTGTACTCCCTCTACCAGCTGCAATCATTGGTTGTCAGGGACAGAAAGCCATCTGTACTGATGATGTTCTCAGCAGGAAGCAAGTGGAATAGGCAGTTTATGTCACAGGAGCAGAGTTTAATAAAGGTGTGAAGCCACTAGGCAGGACACAGCGGGGTGCACACAGCACAGTGCTCTAGGAAGTTGTAATTGTGTGAGGCCAACACTCCACCCAGCCCGAAGTATCAGGAGGAAAATGCTGTGCCAGGTCCCTGAAAGGGCTGATGGGAGTGATACAAGGGCTGTTGGTGAACTTCAGTTAAATCCCTCCCCCCAGCAGTGCCACTCAGAAGCCAAGGAATCTTGCCCAGCCTGCCTCTCTTCTCTCCATCCCTTCTCTACCTGGACTCCCTGCAGGCTTGTCTTGCTGGAACTGAGAAGCTTTGGGTAAAGAAGAGCACAGCTTAGCCGCACAGACAGTGGCATGATCCTCAGCAGGGTGTTGTGTGGACCCTGGTGTTAGAAAGAAGGCAGATAGTGCACCGGCTCATGCTCAAATTTAATAAAGCCCAAGAGCAATGCCAGCAGATTACAGGAGCGCAGCTAGCTTCAGGCATGGCTGATTTCAAGTTGCTTTTTAGCTTTGCTTTCCTTGGGGCTGGCTGAATTTTTATACTATATAAGATGGTTCATGACCTTGAGGGTGATTGACATCTTACTGGTCTGCACAACTCATCCGGAGAAAAGATATGTTTGTCCTCCACATTCCTGCAATAGTCTAGGCACAAGGTGCATATTCTCCTAAACTGAGCTGCCTCAAATAGTCTGAGCCTCAGCTTTCTCACCTTTAAAATGGAAGTGAGCCAAGAGATAGCTCGGTGCTATCTGGCAAGTGCAACTGAGATGCACAGTAAGACCCCATACCAGATAGATAAATAAATAACTAAATAAATAAACGATATTTTAAAAAATGGGGGCAATACTTTTCTCACCCAGATATAGAAAGAGGAAGAACAGAATAATGGCTGAATCACAGACTTCTGAGTCCCCTGACTAGACTCACATCTCAGATGATACAGATTTGGGTCTGGGACTTATCTCCATTCTGATTTCCTGAACTTCACCTTAAGGTAGATGCGGTAAGAGTAGCTACCTTATCTGGTTGCTAAAAGGTGGATGAAGTAATACAAAGCATGAGGATTATTAGTAAGACGCTGGATATCTAGTAAATGGATGCTGGTAAGATTTTTGCTGTGCTTGTTATCAACACCTAGCCTAACCAGGTGCAGAAGAGTCTTTGCTTTTGAGTGTCCGGGAGGAGAACTGTGCCAGCTGTCCTGTGAGTGATTTCCCTCAGATCTCCTGCGACTGTGACCCAGGTATCCACTAATCACACTGATCAGCTGTACCTCTTTTGCTCAGTTTCTACCTTGCTCCTCGAGTTTGTTTCTCATTGAGTCCAACCTTCCTCTATCATTGAGAAAAATCTGTTCAGCTGCAATGGTCAGGCTCTGTGGGGACCAAGTGACAGTGTACAGCTGACCCTCCGCATGGTGCCCACTCCTATTTGCATTGTGGGTATTGGTGACAATGTCTGGTAGGACCCTGAAAGCATGCAACCGGTGTGTTAAGACTCTCAGGGAGGGGTAGCTCCTAAGTCAGATTCCCACCCTTGAATGATTCCCTGCCCTAGGAAACATCTATGCTGGGAAGAAGGCAGAAATACTTATTTTTAATGTTCTTTTTCATTGTGAAAGAAACAACTGTCCATGGAATAAAAGTAAAATACATATGAAATATTTATTAAAATACATGGGCTTGCTAAGATCACTTCAATGCAGAATCCAAGCTCTCAACAAATGCCAATCTGTGCCTCTGAGATTTATAATCATATTACATTGGTTGGAGTCTGGTGCCAGCACTACAAAAATATAAGTGTGCGAGTAAAAAATATGATTCTGGGCAGGGTGATATGCTGAAAAAGAAAACCAATAAAAAACTTCTCCAGCAGAACAAGGTGGACAGACTCCACTCCACTTCCAATTCCATTTAGAGAGATCACATTACTGTAGCTTAATTAATTATTCTGTCCATGCCAATAAAATGGTGAAATCTGACATATTCTAGAGTCCACCTTAGTTAAATAGATTTTTTTCTGTTATTGTTTTGTCACTGATAATATATAATAGGATCTTGTACCTTTTTATGTATTTAGGACAGGGTCTACAGGGTCTCACTATGCAGATTGGACTTGTAGTGGTCTTCCTGTTTTCAGCCTCCTAAGTGCTGTGATTACAGGTGTGCACCACTGCACCCAGCCTTAATATCTCAGTGCGCCCTGGGGGTGGGGCTGACATGGCATGTGGTGCCAGGGATCAAACCCCGGCCCCTGCGTTCTACCTAAGCAGGTGCTTTAGTCCGCTGAGCTATCTGGCTGGCCCTGGATATTGTACTTAGGAAGTGAAGTAATGGCGGAAGCCAGCTGAACATGCCCTGAACTAGCCTTCCACCTACAACTCTTTTAAGTCTTCATGTGGTAAGGAGGTGGCTCCTTACTACTTTCTTTTTGTTCTTTTTCTTTTCTTTTCTTTTCTTTTCTTTTCTTTTCTTTTTTTTTTTTTTTTTTTTTTTTTTTTTTTTTTTTTTTTTTTTTTTTTTTTTTTTTT